>JBBPBT010001311.1:658952-672374 GCA_037974875.1 Cicer bijugum | reverse complement strand
GTCATAACGCTCAGAAAAAAAAAAAAAAATTGGTGCAACTAAACAAAATAGAATAAAGTGAGTGTGTTAATGAACGATCCAATATTAGTTGGAATAAAGGTATTTAAATAATAAATAAATAGCATCCAAAGTAAGTTTAAAATAATTTTATATTCACATATAATTTATATGGTTATTTTGAAACTAAAAAAGTGAAATAAAAAATTGATATTTTCAGAGTGTATGACTATAAAACCCTTTAAAATAAAGTAAATGAAAAATTACAAAAAATATTGAGAAAATAAAGAAAAGTACATAAGGAGAAGCATCCGGTGCAGGCTTAAACATTTCCATATTCCTCTTTTCCTGAACTTGATGCATTCTTCGTCATCTTCAAAACTTCCAATTTTGTATTGAATGTTGCGTATTTATCTTCCTTTCATGTTATTCCAATTTGCTTCACAACCATTTCCTTCCTCCTTTGGTTCCTCCAAGAATGTTTGGTACTATCGCTGCCTTGGCCTTGACCCTTAAACAAATTTAGTTACCAATTAGCTTTTCACCACCAAATTTTCAATCTTTTTTATTTTGTTCCATCTGGGTCACTGTTAGATTTGAAGAAAAAAAGACAAAGCATGATGAAAAAGAGCGTTTTTGAAAAGAACAAGAACAGGGGAGAGCAAAAAGCAGGGAACAACAAAATGTTTTTGGTAACTATAAACATCATGGGAAGTTCGGGTCCTATAAGGTTTGTGGTGAATGAGAAAGAGCTTGTTTCTGGTGTCATTGACACTGCTCTTAAATCCTATGCAAGAGAAGCAAGGCTTCCTGTTCTTGGTTTCAATGCTTCCAATTTCCTTCTTTATCATCCAAATGCAGAATTTTATGGTATGCTAATGCTTCCTCACCCTTTCGGAAGTTTGTTGTTCTCTTTACTTTTGGTTTATGAAATAGCTTTTTTCTTTTTTGGAAGTATGTAAATAAATTTCTCTATTTTTTTATATTTCGATAATTTTATGTTAATTTCTAAATTAGATTTTTGAAAAACAAAATTTTGTATGGAGATTTTATATTTGTAATAGAGTGAAAATAATAGAGTTAAAAATTTCAAATTGTGGGGATATGACACATTGAGTTGAGCCAGGTAGTAGCCACATCTGTGTTCCTTTAACAAGTAAATTAAATATAATTTTAAAGAAAATGCATAAAAAATTAGTCGTAAGGAAATTAGTCAATGAAATATGGTTTTTAAGGCAAGGAAAATATTTTAATTACATGTTTATATATACTTATTATATTGTAATTACATGTTTATGTATAGTAGTAAGTCCTTTTCCCTCATTTTATAGGTGTACTATCAACAGCTAATTTTAGTGATTGAATTTAATACTGTTTGGTTATTTCCTAATAAAATCAATTTGCTTCTCAATCCCGACTTGACTGAGATTAGCTTTTGTGTTATATTGAAAAGTTTATACTACAATGATATTTTAACAAAGTATAATTTTACAATTTTGGTTTTTTTAATGTTATTTTCTCTTTCCTTTGTCACTAAATCTATACGTGCAGTATTCACCCTCTAATTTTTGTATCCAAATAACACATCTGTTGTATAAATTACTTGGCTTCAAAGTTAAATTTAACGAAATAAATTTTACCAATTTTATTCAAAATAACTTTTATCATATACTTTATCCTAACATAAAATGAAATTGTACCAATGTCGTGTCCTAATGGTACTACATATTGTAAAGTTTGATTCCTTTTGATTATAAGCTAAAGTGTTATTCTATTTGGTGAAACTTTTTGGATAGCTCTGAATCCATTGGAACCAATAGGATCTTATGAGGGAAGGAATTTCGTGCTGTGCAAAAAGCAGGTTCATCAATCAAAGAAAGAACCACAATCAGAGCTGAGATCTCAAAAGAGCAATGGTGGCTGGAAAGCTTGGTTAAACAAATCATTTGTTTCCAAAATCTTATCCAATTGATAATCACATCTTCTTCAATTGTGAGTGTGTTCTAAAATTCAGTTTCTATTCTGGATTATGCTCAAGGTCACATTATATGATAGTGGCCTTAACATTGAAGTGTATACATTCTTCTTCTTTACTTCTTAATTATTAATACAACAAAATGATAACTGTAATATAGAAAGTTATATTTATATATATATATATATATATATATATAATAATGGGTTCTGTATATCACATGCAACCTTTGAAGATAGATTATGAATTTCAATTTTTATTAGAAGTGCTAGCTACATACGGTTTAATATAAACTTTTTTCTATTAGTTGAAATTGATATGAAATCCATCAAATTTATGTGGGTTCCGTCAAATATAATAGATCATATATAAAATTCAACTAATAGAAAAAAAAAAGGGGCTTTTTTATATTTTTCTTTCAGTTCTAATCAATTTTTGTTTATGAACAATTAGCCTATTTTGGATCTACCTCTTTGGATTGGTTAAATGTGATTTGACCACAAATTAGTTACTAAGTCTGCCTCTAATTATAAAAAAAAAAAGTTTGTCCTTAAATATAAACACACTTCTAAATTATTATATGCATTTATTATTTTTTTAAATATGTATCTTATTAATATTACTACTTTATTTTAGAATATGAAAAAGTAAAGCTAACACATTTGACTACCACCCGTTTTTATTTTGTTAAAACAACATTTGACTACCATCCAAAAACTAATTTCAGCCATAAATCATTGAATTTAAAAACTTAATTTTGGTGGAAGTACCAAATTATATTGAACATATTAATGAAATGCTCTAAGCTTTTATTTGTAAAAAAATTACTTTCAACAAAAATTAATTTTATAAAATTTATTCAATCAAAATTAAATTCAAAGTCGTGTTTAGAATATATTAAAGCATAAAGGAGAAATAATATTCTCATAATTGAAGGTAGCCATGGGCTGTTTAACGAAAGGTAGATAGTTAAAGAACCTTTGTCTGTTTTATATGGACCACAAAATTTAGTAATAGAAGAATAAGTTTTTTTGGGGATGGGAGAGGGGTTGATTTAAGCATGTGTCTATAATGGATATGATATACAGTAAAATAATAATAAGATAATAATAAAGAAGGTTAATTTGTATGAGTGGAGCTTTTAAATCATCTTATGTTTCATTAAATATATATTAATTTGTATGTGTGAAGCTTTGTATTTGTTGTTTGTTTATTTTGGAGAAATAAAATAGTAGTGATATAAATGATCAAAAATAAATATATATCATAACCAAAATTATATTCATTATACAAAATATATTAACACAATCTACTAATAGCCTCCCGAAAATATGCAGAGTAACTCACTTAACATCACATGAATTTCACCGTATGGATTTATTATTTGTATAACCCTCTATAAAATCTCAAATGTTCTAGTGTCTCGTTGTGAAGATAGGCCGACTTGTGCAGAAGATGATAGAACATGTGAAATAATAGATGGATTAGCAGGTGGAGCATTAGGGAGGATCAGAGGATGTGAAACATTTCAGTATTAGGTATAATAATTCTCAAATACCTCACTAGGAAATGTCACTAGAGGCGAGAGATTATGAAAGGTCACCTATACATGATTTCAAAGTATTATGCCACTCCAAATATATACTAGTTTGCATGGGAGGAACATCATGCAGAATGCACTAAATGCGACCAAATTGTCAAAGTTATCGCTCTGGTAGATATGGGACTGAAACCCCACCCCAACGAAGGTAGCCGAAGAACATCTTTGTTGGTTCATAAGGATGATTATTTCACACACACAAAAAAAAAAAAAAAAAAAACTCGAGATCAGTTGAATTTCAAGTAGTCAATTTCACTAATAAAATACGAAAACTTACTTCACATTTTGAATTACACCCAAAAGACTGTTTATCTCAAAGAGGTTTACATAAAATTCTGGGAAACGACAACGACTATTGTCTTATTTGTCAAAGAAAAATAAAATAGATTAGTTTGGTCATCATCTTAGTGTGTAAACACTTCATACTCAAGCAAAATAGCATGAGGTCTTCATCGATATGTTAGCAACCCATTTTCAACATGTTTTTCAATCCACATATGGACTCTTGGAGTATGTTTAGGAACCTTACCACTATCACCTTGCTTATAGATATTAGAAAAATACCCATAAATCCAACATTGCACAAAAAATAAAAGATAATTTAATAAATTACAAATACAACATAATAAATTAATAACACAAGATAATATGAGTCATATATATGTGATAGGGTCATATTTCCTCCCAACTGCCTAGTGCCATGAATATTTTAATCTCTCATGTTATCAAATATCACAACCAATGCAACTATACCCCATTCATAGTCCCAACAACACTCTAAATTACCGAACAAACTAATATATTTCGCCTCAACACGAGTGTGAGTCATATCGCGAAAAAATAGTGTTGTCAACTAAGTGCAAAAGGTATGTTCTTGTAGCGCACTCAAACTTATTAATTTGAATGAGACTTTTTGTACATATCATGCAACCACTACAGGTTATATTGCGCACATTTATTAAAAATGATCTCCCTAGTTACTTCTTCCAATGTTTGTTGGCAGCAACTCATATGTAGCAATCATAATATTATTAGTATTCATCTTGGTTGGCTCACTTAATAATCTACCACAGAGAGGAATGTGCAAAAGAGTCGTGATATCGTCAAGTGTATTCGACATGTCTCCAAATGGCATATAAAATGAGTTGGTCTTCTTATGACATCTTTTTACAAAGACATATATGAGATCATCATCGACCATCGTCAAATAAGCTGAAGACGAATATACCAACCTAGATTCTTAAATTCAATGACGTACAATATCAAATATTGGTACTTCAGTAGATTTCTTCAGTTTCAAGCCACGTTTGATCACCTTCATCAGACTATGATCTTACAAGTAATTAAAAAATATAACAATTAATGTACTAAATTTCATTACAAAAATATATTAAATATAATATATTTACTCTTAATTAAAAATTAATTAATCAAAATATATTTCTCCTTCACATATCATTTGTGCCACATGGTGTTCATATTGTGTCAAAATTGATGTCACCAAGGATCCTAAGGGAATCCACGTTGATGAAGCAACTGTTATTCCTTGGTCTTCTCCTGAAATCCCTTATAGTCCATTTGTTTAGGCTCATGAACATCCTCGTCAAAGTCATGAGATTAAAATATATGTCTACGATAATGTTGATGAGGTGGATGTTTATCCTCATTCATTCGTTGATATGATACGATGGGTGGAATTTTACCGCATACATTGCGAGTGATAGAGCGAATAATTTATTTGTTCATGCATTTGATCATAGTCACGATAAAATTAAGATTTTAATTATCAAATCAATAATTTTTATTACATTTCCAATGTTTCAAATTAATCAAAAAGATCAAAGAAAAAAAAACTTTTTCTTCGAAAGTTTCAAAGTTTAAAAAATGCTTGAAAATTTACCAAAGTTTCGAATGTGTGAGTGAAAAGAAAAGAAAAAAAAAATCAATTTTTATAAATAATAAAAAGAGTAAAATAATCGTTAAGTCTTAACTTAATTGACAAATATCAATATTATTAAATAAGATGTCTTGTCTCGAATTCAAATTTAAAATTTAATCGTTATATAAGTTAATTATGATAAAATTTATCGTTTCTTCTATAAAAAAAGATAAAATAATTTTTCTAAACTTATTGAAGGTTAAAAGGTGTAGGTGGGGTTGGGATGTAAAATAGTGTTAGACTGTGCTAAAAAGTTGCCCGGGAATTGGGCCAAGTGTTATTTTGGACACGTGATGGCCCATTATTGTACAAATCCTTCAATTAGTAATGAAATAGTGTAGTATTCGGTATGTAAGATATAAATGAGTCAAGACCCAATGAATGTTTATATCTAAAGAAGATAAATTATTATCAATTACGAGTGGAACAATATCGTTGGATACTTCGCTCACGTTGTGATTTGTGTTAAGTTCAAAATTCCGCAATTTATTGAAGCTTAGAGGCCAAGGTTCTAGCCCAACTTTTTTCTACAAACGGTGCTTAAAATCTCCAAGATTTCTCTTTCCACCCCCATATATTTTTAAAAAGTCTAGAAAATTTATTTATTTTTGTTGATTTTAACTCTCGTTTAACTGATCATATCGGACGAGATTTATCTGAATCGATTAATTCGAAGATGTAAATAGTAACATCAAAATTTTCAAATCTTTTACAACTCTAAATTAGTGTAAAAAAACTCTTCAAGTAACATTTTATGCCTCAAAATTGATATTAATTGAAAGGCGTAAAAAATCTTGAAAAAATTATAAGTTACTATTTAAACTTCCGAATTCACTTTTGACAAATCTCAACTGAATTTTTTAAGTCCCAAAATATTTTATTTAGATTGGAGGCCCAAAAAAAAACTGCAATTATTTACCAGTTTTTAGATGAACTTTCATTCATGGTATTGTCAAATTCACTTTTGACAAATCTCAAATGAATTAATTAAACCGAAGCGGGTAAAAAAATACAATTAAAAATTTGAGGGTTTTTGAGATATAAGGAGTAAAAGGAGAAACTCCCAAAATGTTTTATTTTGTAGATTGGAGGCCAAAAAAACTGCAATTATTTACTAGTTTTTAGATGAATTTTCATTCATGGTGTTTTCAAATTTCACCAATTGTGAATTTGATCTTTTATCAACAACAAAAAAGGTAAGAGTTAATCATTTTGATCAGTTGACTTTAATTATTTTGTCACGAACGTAACTTTTAAATTATTTGTGCAAATTTCACCAAAATGACTCGCAACGTGTTGAACGAGTATTTAAGATTAGGTATATTTTTATTTATTTAATGATTTTAGGTTTTTTTTTTAAGTCAATTGGATTAAATTGAAAAATTAATTTTGATAAATTTTCTTATAATAAAGAGACAAAAAAAACTAATTTATTTTTGAATATATTAATGATCTTTTAGACCTTTAACTTCAAATGAAGACTACTGTTTCAATTTACCAAAATAATCTCATATTATTTAAAAATTAAAATTAAGAGTAGTTTATAAATAAATGTTACCCTCTTATATATCCGGTGAAGTATCTTTTACTAAAGACAAAACAATAAACAATAGAAATTTACACACAAAACTTCAAAATTGAGAATATGAGATACCAATTTATTAATTCTACTAGAAATCATATATTGAAAGTTGCACATCAGAGGTTTCAATATATCTTAACTATATACATGCGTGTATTAGCTATTCATTCTAAAATTGAAGCATTGCAATAATAAGAGGGTAACTTTATAAATTAGATAACGTTGAGAGGAAAATAAAATCATGTTCTAAAATATTAATCAAGTTAATTGAATATAATTTAACAAATGTATTTTTTTCAGCAAAAAATTGTATTTGTCAAATTCACGTGTTATAAAATGTAATTAAGTATGTCAAAGTACCCAAAAAAACGTAAAGCATGTCAACTTTTCGTGTGGGTGTATGTGTAAAGCATTGCAATCATAGAGTATGTTTATGTTTTTTTAACAAAAGAATGTTTATGTTTAAAAATTAGGCAATGTTTATAGGTTCAAATTTATTTTATATTACTGTCAAGAAAACTATTTTATATTATTAATTAAAATATCAACTGTGTTATTGGAACACAGTAGTTAACATTCACATCGTATGTATACGGTGCACTTTAATTTTATTTTTAAAAAAAACATTCAATCTTAAAAAAAGAAAAATTAAAAACACTTTTGTCACATAATATATAGATTTGTGTAATTAATCATTTTAAATACTTTATTAATTACTAAAATATATGTCATTATTACTTTTTTAATATATATATATCATTAACAACTAAAATACATGATATTAACCACTTTAAAATACTTTTTAACCATAATTATAAAATAGTTAATGTCTTACATTTTAGTAATTAATTAGATAAATTGTTAATAATTTATATTTTAGTAGTTAGTAAAGTATTTAAATTAATTAATGATATAAATTTGTATATGGGTCATAATAAAATGTTTCAATTATTAAAAAAAAAAATTTTTTTTAATATTATTATCTGTATAAATACATTAAACAGTACATACAAAGTCAATTTTTTAGGTTGAAATTTTATTTTTCTTAAAATATAGATAATGCAGATTAATGAATTATTTTTCCCGTTATTAAGAATCTACTAACAAATTAAATTAACTTCTAAATTCGTCATTCATAAAAACAAAACAAGAAAAACTTCTAGTTTCGTCAAGAGGAAAAGCTAATCAACCTTTCAATTTTTAAAACAAGAAAGCTTAAAGTTAAATTTTTTATGATGAGTTGCCCACTTGTCATACATACGACCTAAATTTGATGGAATAGCAACATTAAAGGTTCAAAGAACATAGGATAAAAAAAATAAATGACCATCCGAAGGGTAGAAGGTCAATTTTAAGAATAAGAATTTCAAGTGGAAGGGTCAATTCAATTATATCAATGGGACTTATAAGGTATGCATAAGTCATGGGATTGATATAGAGGTGATAACTTATAGCTAGGCAACACTAGTTTATATTCTATTGATGAATTAATCACCTATAGTACACTAAATATAATCAAAGGGTCAAGAAAAGATTCACAAAATTATTGGCTTTCCTTTCTCGTATTATTTTCTAATGGTGTGTATTGTGAAAGAAAGATGTTAATTGGATGACGAAAAACCTTTTATCAGTAGTGGATGAGTTCTATTAGGTTGAAAATGGCCTTTCAAAGCAAAAAATTTCCTACTTTTCTTCTTTCAACTTTGCTTTTCAATATATTCTTATCATTTTTATTTTTCAAATAGATGATCTTTTAATTACTTCATCCGTGTCATAATAATACACATATTTGACTAATTTATCCAATAAAAATATATAAATAAAAGGTGTAAGATCTATTTAAATTGATAAATATTTTGAATTTAAATTAAAGACCACGCAATGTGTGCCGCACTCGTTACAATTTTATCAAGACCAACAACAGTAATTACTAAATCATATTAATCAATTATGAATATATTTACTATAATAAAAAAATGAAAAATAAAATATATTTAATTAGAAAGTTGCACGTAATATCAGTTAAAGTAACATCTGAAAATATAATTAATACAATCTTATAAAAGTTAAATAGATGAAATATGTGATGAGTAATTTATATAGAAGTAGTCATGGGAAAAGGGAAAACTTAGAAGTGGTTGGTTGAAAGGGGCCCTTGTGCACTTCAAAGTGGGAGATGCAAAAGAAAAACTTTTTCTCATGCTTGGAGGGTCCCAATGTTTATTCCAAGGTAGAAAAAGATTAGTGCTTGATGATGGAGGGTGTCATAGTGAGGCTAACCCCTTGTCTATTTCATCAACCCAACACCATAAAATTTGTTTGCTTGGTCTTGTTTTCATTGATTGTGACCCTAAGGTCAATTGCTTAAAGATCGAGTGTTGAACCTTCATATCTTTATAATTGTAGTGTATCTATAGCACTAGTTTTTCTAGTACAACTTTAAAATAATGAATTATATATCCACGTATATATAAATTAGTGGAAAAAAATAAAATTATAACCTAACTTAGCAAAAACTAATATTAGAGACAATATTTGTTTTTATCATTCTCTAATTTCAATTTTAATTTGATGAAAAATAATTCAAAAGATTAGTTTATAAGTGAAAAAATCATGTGCTTTAAGTATATTTTTCTTATAAGCAAAATTAATTTATGAAAATACAAGAGGTTAAGTATTATAAATATATAATATAGTTCACGACAACATTCATTCCATCGGTATTAACCTAACATTAGTCTTTTTATTTTTTTAACTTTATTTATCTACTAGTATTTTTCGAAGAGTATTATAATCTAATTAATAGTATTAGTTCCAATGTCTCGTAGAATATGTAATATTCAACTTTTCTAGAATATTAATTAGGTTAAATTATATTTTTGTCCCTTTAATTTATGTTTAAATTTCACGTTGGTCTCCTAATATATATTTTTGTTTATTATTTAATTATAAATATTAAATATTTTGGTTTGTAATTTGGTTTTTCAATTTTATTTTAATTAATTAAGTTACAAACATAAAACACTTAAAAAATTTTAAATTTCAAACGTTAAACACTTTGATATTTTCTATTATTATCTGACATTTTTAACTTAAGAGATCAATTGTATTATTTTTATAATTTAAGAGATTAAAATAAAATATAAAATAAATTAAATAACCAAAAAATAGTTTGATATAATACGATATCTATAATTCAAAAGATCACGGTAAAAAAAAACATAGAAAAACAAAGAAAAATAAAAGATAATTTAAAATATCAAAAGTGTAATTAAACATATTAATTGATATTAATCATCATTAAACTTGACAGTTGACACCATAGCTTTGGTGCCATGTATATCCACACCACCAGTCACCTAGTCTCTATCCATATGGACCCATCTATTGCTCACTTCAAGTTGAAATTATACATATACTATACATCTATAGTACTTGGGAAGAAATTTTGATTATTTCGACATTGAACATGACTTTTTTAATTACATTTTATATAAACGACATTGTTTATTAGGAAGTCTTAAATTTTGGGACACAATCAAATTGCATACCAGCAGCGCATATAGTGCGCCCAAATCATGTATACAGAGATGGATTAATTTCTTGTGAAGTTAGCAAAAATTTATAGTTTTCGAAAAATTGAATGATATATTGAAATATTAATTACTACGTGCATAACTTTGACAAAATTTAAATATTAGTATAAAAAAAAGGATTTTTTATTGCTTTTACTGTGATTTATTGTTTTCTATAAGATTTTTAATGATTTAGTAATTTGTATACATTAGGATTTATTTATTTGATTTAGGTATAATCCTTTTAAATTTTTTGTAATTCTTTATTATTTTATTTTTAATATTATTTTAAAGTATTATAAATGATAGATGATTGATTTGGATGTTGACATACATGAACGTTAGTATGAGCGGAGTTTTGTGGATTGATGAGGTGACCTTTGACTATAAAAAAAACTTTTTGTAAATAAATTATTATTTTTTTAATATTTTTTCTACCTCAAAAATATATATTTAACTACTCTACATAAATCTATTTGCCAAAAATTAGTAATACATAAAAAAATAAAAGCTTCATCACTTAATTGGTAAATCTAATTATCTTATTTTGTCACTTTCAGTCTTTAAAACAATAATTGAGAGAACTTTGTTAACAATGAAAATGTCTAAACAAGAGTAGACTCAAACAAATTGGATAATAAATTTCTTATAAATACATTGATAATTTACGTTAAAAAATATATTGTTAGTCACTTTAGTTGAACAAGAATTTGATTTTTTAAAGCATTATAAAATTCAACTTTCTTAAATAATTATCGTTATTTTTTTTTATTCTTTAATTTAGATTAAGTTCGTGATTGGATGTAAGGTATTAGTTACCTTCACATTTTATTTTGTTTAAAAAAAAACTCCTTTTTAAGATTTAAGATGCGTAAGTCATATGTATATTTGATCGTTTTATCATCCAATTAGGAACTCATACATTTTTAGACAATATGTATTAATCCATATTTTTAGACAATATGTATTAATCCATATGTTGTCGATAGAATTTGAGATATTTAATAAGAAAATTGACTAAGGGGCATCTACTTAAGCTTTTATTTTAGCTTAGAATGGAAAAAGTAATTCAAACTTCAAATCAATTCGAATGTAATTGACACCATACATGTGGCAAAAGATTGTTATATAAACCATTTATATGTTGATTGGAATAGATGATATATATATATACCCTTTGAATTTGTTTATTCTAACACAAGATCATGATCATGCATCTCAAGTAACCAATAGAGATAGAGAGGGCAGTCATGAGCCACTCGCGTGTTCACAATTTATATTCAAAGAAAGCATAGCCAATGCTTATTTGTTTGTTTATCTATAATGATACTTTTTCATAGTTGATTGCATCGTAGAACTACTATAGAGATCAAATTCAAAATTCTACATCTTATTTATATAGTGCGAATCAAGGTTTCTTTCTAATTCTATTATAAAATTAATTACTGTTTAATTGAATCTATTATCACATATATTATATCTCTAAAATTTTATATTAATATTAAATTATATTGATATATCATTGTTACAATTCAAAATTAGACATTGAAGAATATTTCCCAATAAACCAAAATATGCTTACAATTTTGTAAAATTGAAATTAAGAATAATTTATAAATAACATCCTAACTTCTTTATCTATTGAAATGTCATTTACCAAGAAGAAATATAACTGAAAACAAATAATACTTTAAAAATGTTACTTGTGGTAGGAATAAATAAGTTATCTATAGTAAACAAGTAAGTCACATAATGATTGAAAGACCATTAATCCTTTATTGGAACTACTATTCCGATACATAAAAACATCTCACATAACTTAAAATTTGAGATTAAAAATAGTCATAAACAACTATCATTATCATGTATTCACTAAGACACATTTTTTAATTAAAGACAAAATTGTGAAGTTTTACACATAAAATCTAACATAATGAATACCGAAAAATATAACTTACGATAGAAATAAAATACCAATCAAATAATCTTTTAGAATTTATAAATTATCTTAAAATTCTAATGCGTCCTTCAAAATGATAAATAAATATTATATGAAATTAGTCAATAATAATATTGCATTGATATAAAATTTACATAAAATAGTAAGTTTATTCACCATGTTATATCATAATGAAAAATATTAAATATAACAATGTAAAAAAAAAGTATAAATATATATTATTTTTAATTAATTTAACTATATTAATTTACTTTGTAATTTTTTATAAAAATATATCTCGTACTGTATAGCATCGTATCATTAATGGACGAAGTATTCTCACGTATGCGTATGAGAAAATTGAATGAGATTTTGATGGAATGACGCAGCTGCAAGAAACCAATTTAGTAAGTATTTAGTGAATCATTTGGAAATATAGAATGAATGAGACGCAGCAACGGTAATCCAATCGAGCAAGGAGATATATATCTCATAGAGAAAGCCTTTGTGTTAATCACAAAGAGGTTTAGATTAGCTGTCCCCTACCTATTATATATATATATATATATATTTATATATTTAGTATTTAATTAAGTAAATTAATTAACAGGATAAACACCACCAACAACCTCCCCTTTGATGCCAATCACTCTCAGCAACTAGCCTCCTTTTTATTCCTCATTACATGTTTTTTTTTTTTTAGAAAAATAAAATACAAGTACATTACTTCAAAGTGATAGGAAAATCCAAACAAAATAGTAATAAGGATGTTTAATTATGGGATTTAGATCCTCTACCACGGTAATATCTCAACG
>JBBPBT010001311.1:617513-627640 GCA_037974875.1 Cicer bijugum | reverse complement strand
AAAAACCAAAACCAATTATTCTAGGTCAAATTAGTCTCTCACTTTAAATTTGAAGTTGTTTAACAAAAATACTCAAATAAGTGCCTTACTTTTTAAGATAAAATAAACCCCTTACAACTTTCTATTTATTCATCTTCCTTCTTCAAACTATAAACTATTACTCTTTTATGCTTTTAAATTTCCCAACATTTGTTGTCGTAGCATTGTCTCGTCGTGCTAGGTATGGCTAGGCAGAAAAAAATACTTGACTGAAACCTGGAAAAATCGAGGTGGTCGAATTGGACACATGCCAATCTACATGGATCAGAGGCTTACGAGTGAGCAAGTCCAGTAACTAGTTAATTAGGGTGGGCTGATTCGGTTTTGGATAAATTCAAACTGTTTTAATCGAACCCGACTGTATTACTTAGAATTTAGCGTATGTATAAAACAAAAAACATTGTTCAAAACCCATGTTACTAATCATTTGCACAACTTAGACTTATTCTTCCACATTTAGTAACCCTAATTTCTCTCTTCTCTCCATCGTTTACCAACAAATTTTTCTTCTCTTCTCTAAAACATGTTATACGAATTTTCCGTCTATATACGATGAAATCGAGAGATAAACGATGTTAAATGAAACATTGCTTACGGATGTAATTATATCTAATCTTAATAAAATAAAGTTACCAACAAGAAAAAGACATTAGTAAAACTAATGTGTCTTTATGTCATGCTTGTTAGGTAGAGTTTTAAGTAATTAGATAACTCATGTCTAATGAGTAACGACTTAAATATTTAGAAAGAGTTAAAGGTAGAGATAGAAGAGATAATTTGAAAGTAGCTCAAAAAGAAAGAGAAACTAAGATGATAAATATATTCTTGAATTAGATTTTTAATTTATTTAGTTTCGTCCCTTCAGATCCATTGAGATGTAATCGCATCCCACGTTATTTAAATATTTTACATGTAAAAATACTTAAATCAAGAATTGAAGAATGGAACATAAAAGTTTATATTATAGTTTGATTAAAAAAATTTAGGAAATTGTTTTGAATCATGGATGTATTATTTACTCCATTTTACTATTTATTTTAAATGATTAAATATATTATTTTATATGGAGATATGTAGTTACTATCCATTTTGTCGAATTATACTAACGTTTGAGTTATATTCTACACAATTAATTTACAATGTTACATTTTGAATTTAATTTTTAGTATGTAGTGCAAAAGTATTGAACCAAACGCCAACAATTTTAAAATTTAGATATAATATTATCTATGTTTAAGTTTTTTTAATAGGATCTCTTAATTTTGTTATACTCAATAAGGATTTGAAAATTTTAAAAAATTGAAGCTTAACCAAATAATTTTTTAACTATAAACCAATATATTAAATATTTTTAATAGCTTTATTTTAAATGCACACTTTTTCATTTTTGTGGTGAATTTATAAAATCAAACAAACAAATAAGTAAAAAGTCTAACATTTTTAGTTAATAAAATCAATTTATTTGTTTTAGTTAAAAATAAAATAAAACGATTTTTTCACAATAAAATAAAATAATATTTTATTTAATATTTATTAAATTTAAATCTCACAATAAATCAATCAGAATTAGTAGATATCTATATTATATTTTGGAAAGAATTCTTCTCATCTTCAAATCACTTGAAATGTTTTTGTCTAAAAATAATAAAAATTGCTTGATTGTACAAATTTAAAAAAGTAAATTTTTGTATTGTTTAAAAATAAATTTTTGAATGCCTCATTTTCCAAATTAAGTGTAACTTTAAAAAAAATTTAAAGTGAGTAGAGTTCTATAATTTTAATTTAATTTTACAGTAACGCACATCAAAAGTCAAAACTCATAACCATAAGAGTTGAGACTATCCGGACCGGCTACGAGTTTCGGTTCCCATCAAACCAAATCTATTGAACCGGTCCGGTTTTTCTTAAGCTGCGTTGTGGAAACATAGAACGTGACACGTAAAACATTGCCGGAACAAAACACAACCTCACCAGCTTCATCTCTTTTTTGAAGCTACAAACAAACGTACGTTAACGGTGCCAATGTCCACCGTCAGAATTCAAGTTTCGGCGTGCGCTCTTTCCGCTACCGTCAATCACCTTCGATATCGCCCAAACTACGTCGTTTCAACCAGCCACTTCAACAACCATTTCAGCTTCAAACCCCTCAGAGTATCAATGTCTTCCGTTCCTCCTTCCGAGCCATTGGAAGTTGTTGTCAAAGCTTCTATCACAACACCGAACAAGATCGGAGACTGTAAAAAAAGCTCAACCTTTTTCACGTTTTTAATTATTCTCAGTGTTAAGTTTTTTTTTTTTAGTAGGAATTGAAATGAAATTAGCATTTGATACATTGATGGTGTAGATAGAAAGAGTAGAGTAATGTTGTTATAATAATGTTAAGGAGTAAAGATGAACATGATTCATCATGTATCTAGACTTATGTTGTGTTCACATTCATTCTCAATTTTCACTACACTTCTCAATACCCTTTTTTTTTATTTAGATATTTTAATACTACCCTTATGATGGTATTGGTTTCACCTCTTCAAGGGTAGGATTTGATTTAAAAATTGAAAACAATCTTAATCATATATGAACATTAACAGTGGGTTAATGAGTTTCAATTAAAGTCAAATTGATTTGCAAGACCATAATTCAAACCCTGACCGGAACTATTGTTGGTCAGACTTTATTTACCTGGTTGAACTCCGGATTACTAGGGCCCCTTCCCCTGGTAACTATAGGGTTAAGATCCAAAAAAATCATACATGAGCAGTTACAAGTTCAGTTTAGTTCAATCTTAGGTCATTAGCTCATATGTTTGTTTATGTGTTTAAGATACAATTAAAATTGTGTAATTTCTCATGTTTTGTATAGTTTTGAACTGATATTGACATGGAAATTGAGTAATTGACATTCACATTTCATGTATTTTATTTTAATTCCATGATGTAGGTAAGGGCATTAAAACAACTTTTGTCTTGGAATCATAGAGAGTTAATTGTGCATATATTTTCTGTTTGAGAAAACAAATAAATTTTTTGTTTGCATTTGAGCCTTAAACTTGGAGTATCTATTATCACATAATGACCCTTTGTTGAATTGTCTATTCAGGCCCTTTTAGCCAAAGGGTATTGCTGACACTGGAGGAAAAACATTTGCCTTATGACCCAAAATTGGTGAATTTATCCAACAAACCAGAATGGTGATATTCTGCTCCATTTCTGTGTGTCAAATTTTTCCTTTGTCTTTTCTGGTCGTTTTTTCATAAAAGTCGGTCACTTACAGACCACAAGTCCGCAAATTTGTCTATCGTCGTACTAACTTAGTACTCCAATTTGTTGTAATAATTTGTTTTGCTGGTTCAGGTTCCTTGAAATCAGTCCTGAAGGTAAAGTTCCTGTAATAAAGTTCGATGGGAAATGGGTTCCGGATTCAGATGTAATCACACAAACATTGGAAGAAAAGTATCCTAGCCCACCATTGGTTACTCCACCTGAAAAGGCTACAATGTATGCTTCTGGCTTATAGATTTCCTCATCATTTTAAGATACTGTGAATCTAAATCTTGTTTTCTTGTACGTGTCTTTGAGTTTTTTGAAAAAATGCACGGTGATAAAATTATACGAGTTTTTTTTTTTACTCAGCAATTATACGAGCTTAACCAGTTACTTTCTTGCTCGTCTTTTATTTTGTTTTGCCTTTATGTTTCCTCTCTACTTCATGTCATCTTTTTAATCTTCAACTGTTTATTCATGGCTATATTAATTTTACTCCAATTATCTAATGTGTGCATGTGTTCTTTTTCTTATATAGTGGTTCAAAGATCTTTTCTACATTTATTGGATTTCTCAAGAGCAAAGATTCCAATGATGGAACAGAACAAGCATTACTTAATGAACTGAGCTCTTTCAATGATTACATCAAGGAAAATGTATGACTTTTTTTCCTGTCTATTTTTGTCTCTGCTATTTGTTTGCAATCTTGTTTGGGTTGTTGATATGAGGATAAGACCTCTTTAAGTCACAGAGGATACATACTCGAACTCTTTTCCCTAGAAGTCATTATCCTTGCTTAAGCGGTTCCTCTTGACATTGGTATCTCTATCTTTATTTCATTAACCTTTTTATGTTCTGCATAAGCATTTAGGTTTGAACTGGAATGTCTTAAGGATTAAGCTTTAAAATAAATTTTTATAGTAACGGGTCTATTTGAAAATAAATTCAATTCATATCTAAAATCTGTGCAAAATGTTTCTTCTCATATTCATAGGGTCCTTTTATCAATGGGAAAGACATATCTGCAGCTGACCTGTCACTTGGACCAAAGCTATACCATTTGGAAATTGCTTTGGGGCATTATAAGAAATGGACAGTACCTGATTCACTTACCTTTTTGAAGTCTTACATAAAGGTACGTTCAAGATGAGCTTCCCCATTAGACGCCTTTCATTTTCTTGTACTTTCAGACAGTTTTCAAATCTAGAATTGAATGCATACTACTTTCTTAAACCCATATTTATGTTGCAGTTTCACAAATAGTTTATCAAATTTGTGGAAATGATGTCCAAAAGATATTCTGCATTGTCCATGCTTAAAGATCATAAGCTAATGTGTGAAAATGATTTATCAACAAGGAGACCTGAATTTGAAGTTTCTTCTTAGCTCTAAATTCAAATGTTTTCAATGATGTGCTTTGGCCTTGGCGAACTTTTTGGTAATTAAAATTCTTTTGTTTAACTTACAGTTTACCGTGGCTAACATTGTTGAACTTACAGGATATTTTCTCAAGGGAATCATTCGTCTACACACGTGCACAACCGCAAGATGTCATTGAAGGTTGGCGTCCTAAAGTGGAGGGTTGATTATATGCTACTCTTTCTTTCATTTGCTTGAGACTCTAAGGGTACATGCTACTCTAGTTGGGTATATATTCAGCAGCATTCTATCAAGAGCTGAATACCAATAGTGTTATATATTGCAGCCCTTGATTGTTCACTGTGAACTAAAGCATACTTGTTTTTCTTTCTTTCTTAAGAATAGTTGGCCAGAGATTCTGACATGTTAGGGAGGGAGGTCATGAAGACTGTATGTAGAGATAAATAATTGCATTATGCAAAGAGAAACTGGAATTACATCCATCCTTAAGCTAGCTAGTGTTGTACCGTTTATGAATAATTTGGCTCCTCAAAAGTGAATAAATCATGTTTGATATTATAATCACTCATCATTGATCATGCATATGCATGTAATATTGACTATTGATTTGATTGTTAATAATCGATATTATTCACTTCATTTTCTAAAAGTACAACTCGTATGAGCAGATAGAGATCAAACACATGAAATTTTATTTCCAAATTTCAAAAGTTGGAGTTTAAACCATATTGAGTTAAATAGATAATAGTATTTTTAGTACGTAGAAGAGATAGTAAATACCACAAGAAGTTCATACACTGAGATCTTGAGCTTGAAATCGAAATATATCATCTAATTCTATTAATATCAATATTTGTTAGTTGAGTTAAGATTTAAAAATAAATAAATAAATTAATAGTTAATAGGACTGAAGAAGTAGAAGTAGTGTTGCTATAGATAAAAATAAAGGTGACCAGAGATAATTGAGATAAGATATGAAAAGAATCAAGAGATTCATATTAATTGTTTAATAAATAATTTATTTAATAAATGATTTATCTACATAGGCTAAATCTTTAGAATGTCTAATTTGTTGAGAAAAACAAAACAAAAAAGGCGTAGAACAAAAAAGGGCTTAGTTCATCTCATCATTCCAAATATCTACAGTCTCAATATACAGCCCCATCAAGCCCACACGACAGACAGCCTTCTCAGCCAGAAAACCATGCTCTTACTCGACGATGATCTGCCATTAATAGCAAATATCCAAATACATTAGAACTCAAGATATATATTTCATGACAAACACATAATCACACTATCTCCACAATACAACACCAATAAAATGCTCACATGAAACATGCATTTCACTTTACTTTTGCAGATACATCACATTTGACAAGCACTAATCTTGCGAAAATATACAACCCAGAACAAAATCTACATTAAATATTTCATCTTTGCATTAAAAAAATATTGAGGCCCAAGTTTCATGTGCAATAATAATCTGACAGTTGATTGAAGAAAGCAATACAAAATTAACAAAGCGATTGTAACCACACATATCCACTACTAAATGAAAAGGGTAACTGTAGTTGATCTAAGTCCATACCATTGTTGGGATTTCTTGAACTTGGTAAGCACTGGATATATGTTCTCAAAGGCTGTGTAAATCTCAGCTCTCGTCTAAAGAATTGGAAATGACAAAGATTAACCAAATAAGTCAGAAAAACAACATAATATAAAAAATTTAAAATTACATGAGAATATCTCAAAGATCATTCATTACCTTGGATCCTTTCAGATGAATTTTTCCAGAGTCGTATATGTATAAGACTATCTTTGGTTGCATCATTTGATAGATTAGTGCTGGAGATGACTCTGGTTTATACTACACCCATGAACAATCATGTTTAACATTGAGCAATGATACTGATAAGTATTGTTAGTCTTGTGGTGAGCAATGATAATTATATTCAAAATAAAACTCACCACAAGCATAAGCATGCCCTAATAAAAGTATTTTTAAAAAATTCATCATATCATTGACAACAATCTACAAAATAATCACATGCTCCAGCGGACCAGAAACAGTACTAATTACTACGAAAAACTGTTGTCAAGACCAGTTTTCCATAAAATTTACCGGGCGACACAGAAAAATGATGGCTTCATTTTGTACTTACAATAGAGCAAGCACCATGGGACTTAGCAAGATCTTCAAGACGGATGGGGAACTTGACATCACAAGAGCCAACAATTTCCCAAATCTTAAAATCCTAACATCCAATATAAAAGGAATTTAATCAATGACCAAGCATTGGGAAAAATGATAAACAACTTGGGATGAAACGATTTTAGTGGAGATAATGTGAGAGTAGTACTAGTTGTACCTTAAATTTAACTGGGAAGCCCATCTTCCGGATTATGACTGCATACTGAAGAAGACAGCAAAATTAGAAAATATACTACAACGAGTTTATTTTTCTACAAACTACAAAATGAATATGTTCAACACAAGCTAACATCAATGGCAAGGTTCTTCAGTTTAATGAACCTCAAATTAGAAGCTTTAATTTACAGGACAAAAAATGAATGAGCTTAGAAAATAAAGGAACATCAGTATACCTTACTTGCTGCCAATTTTGCCTGGCTCTCACTCTTAGCTCCAGTACAGACCTAGCCGTGGCAATCAAATAAAAAAAAAAGCATAAGAAACATAAATCCATTACAAGCAACATGCTAAAATAATTTTTTCTTGTCGGAGTAGCAATGGAGGTCGTTTGAAAATAAAATAAGGCAGTAAAAATGGATCCTATTGTAAATTCTGCATTCATATTACAAGCACCAAACGTTAAATGGGTGACAAAAGGACAGATCTAATTATACATTATTAAATATAGCATTTAATTGGCATAAGTAGTGAAAATGCCTGTTCACTGATCTCATCAGCATAGTTAAGTAGAACACAGGATAAGAAAAAAGGGTTTCAATAACAAAACCATACAACTCCAAATTAATTTACAATTTTATATACATGTAATGGATTACCATGATAAAAGCATGGTTGTCAATTTATGAATTGAATGACAATCACGAGACCTATTTTTTGAATCACGAAACAAAATGTATGGTGAATTGCAAGAATTATGATAAACTACAAAAGGAACATACCATCATTCCATTTGAAGAGATTAATGCACTTGATTTTGGTGCCCTGATGGACATACGCACAGCAGGAAGACGCTGCAAACATTTGAATCACAGACATCAGCATTGCAGAGAAATGACCAACTAGCATGACAATATATCAAGCATGCATTAATTGATTGTTGATTTCAGATAACAAAAGTTTAGTGCATAAGTGGTTGACATCAATGGAAATTAATACTGATAGAAAATCTCATAATCAACCAAGCTTCTCTGGCTCACATAGAAAGACTGAAGCTTTTGAAAAAGCAATAAGACCAAACTCCAAAACAGAACCCTAATCAACCTTCATTGAAATTTGGATACAAAAACAACAGAATATGCAATTCACAATTAATATACAAAACTTGCCTGTGGATTGTACTCTGCATTAGGAGCTTGAAGCTTAATGGACTTAAGGTCCAACTGACAGTCCAAATTGACAGTTGACATAACATTTCTGGCAGTACAAAGAGTATGCATATTTAGATATTCCAAAGCACTCTGATGGAACCCACACACACACACACGCAACTAAGCAAGAATAACAGTAATGAAAGAATTAAAGAAGGAACGGATGATATATTCAATTCTCAAAAGGAACAGAGAGAAAATATTATCTCTACACACAAGTAACTAACTCAAATGATGAGATGCCCCTTAGTCCCGACTTTTCCCTTCTCCCATTATCTATACCATTGTTCAGCCTAACCAGCTGAAACCTCAGCACCTACTTAGTTTCCATTGGAATGAATAACAGTAAAAAACTGAGTTTCCATAACAGCAAACCTCAACAGAAATTATAAAGAGTTTATTTTATCATCATTAGCCATGTTGTATTCTCAATATCATACGCGAGGGATCACTTAAATTCGAATAGCAATATCGGGTCACTTCTTAATTACAAATAAGCATACCAAAATGCCAAAAAACTCAAACTGAAATTTGCATCAATCAAAGCAGAATCCAACAGGCCGGTAGTTTAACAAATAAAAAAAACAGAAGCTTTTGTGTTTCTTTACTATAATGATAATAACTTATTTTTTAAAATAATACTACAGAAAACAAGTTTCAATAGAAACTACTCAAAACAACTTCATACAAGTTATAACAAACAAATAAAAAACTCCTAAAAGTAATTTTTTATATTAAATAATAATTTAAAAAATGTAACAAACACGATGTTAATGGAAAGAAAAATGGATACTCACAAAATGGTGGGCACCAACTCAGAAGCCTTGTTTACATCCACAGAATGGGTTTCTTCCATTCCTTGGTCAGCCATGTATCCTATTTAATCTTTCTTTTATATGTTATGCTTCAAAATTAGCCAAGACAGACACACAAACACACACCTAACAGAAACAAAATTAGCCATGTATGAGTAATGATATATCGTGGTTACAAAGAAATCTAATACACTAACAAGATTGTAATGGATACGGACCTTTATTTTGTTGTGGCGAGAAGAAGTAAGAAATAGGGTTTAGAAGAGGTTGCGAATGCAGGTCGGAAGAAAATAGGATTGAGTAAGGTCGGCGATTACACAGAGGCGAGACGTGCGACGGCGCAATCGAGAGGATGGCAGAGCGTCGGCGGCGTCAATGATCAATATTTAGTAAAAAAAGATTTTTCATTAAGTTTAAGATTTTTTTTTTATTAAACCAAAAAAGTTTAAGATATTTATTGGATGTTAAATCTGTGCATATTATTTTATTTTCGCAATTTTAGAACGAGCAACAAGGATTTTTTTTTTTTAATAGTCTTTTTTTCAAAAAAATTAATTACAGTTTCGATATTTTATTTTTATTAATATGTAGTATTAATTTTTTATTTTAAAATTCAAAAGTCTTGATTTTTTAAATCAAATCTTTTTATTAAAATTTAATAATGTAAAATATTTTAAAATAATATAATAGTTTTTAATAATAAACATCTATAAAATTGCAATAAAGTTCTCTTAAATATTTAATTTTAACTTATAAAATCATTTATTTTATAATTTAAGTAAGTTTTAATTTCATTTTTGGTTCATCTATTTTTATAAATAATTAACGTATATAGAGTTCTACATTACAAAATTGTAGTTCACGTTATTTAAAATATATCAAATTATAATTATTTTTTTATTAAAAGATATTAGAGAGATCAAAATTATTATATTTAAAAATATGAATACTAATTTTGCAAATGGGAAAAAATAAATGAACTAAAATTATAATTAAATTTAAAATTATATTTTTTTTGAAAAGTTTATAGAAGGTTAGGGATGCAAACATG
>JBBPBT010001311.1:576313-604516 GCA_037974875.1 Cicer bijugum | reverse complement strand
TTAACTGAATTATTTTAAATATATGATTTAATTCATGAACTATTTAAATGATTTAATTTTTTATGGTGTAATATAGTTCAATTTATCAATATAATTTAATTAATCATATTTTTGCATATCCTAAATGTATTGCAAAAGAAAATATTAACGTACAGTGGAAAAAAATATAAGAACGTAACAAATAATTTAATACATTTTGAAAGAAAGTGTCTGTAAAAACAATTAGAGAAATGTTTGAAAGACAAAAAACACTGATTAAATTATATTTAAATTGTTTTCAGACCGACCTTAAAATGATAGTTTATTCTAATTATGTGATTTATATTTTAAACATACTAAGAAATTATAGTTTATACATACATAAATTGAAAGAAAATGAGGAAAATACTATGAAAACAATTTAAATAACTTGTTTTGGAATGCCAGAGTAGAAATATAAATGATAAATCAAGTTGCTCTTTTAAATTGTGTAACGTTATTACCATTAACCTGCATCATTTCCATTTTCCACCCAAATCCGTAAAAATCATCCGATAGATAACCTCCGAGGCGTGCGACCGTAGCTCCGGAGCAAGAAAAACTAAAAATTTGGACGATTACAACGCAGTGTAAATACATGAGCACTAACCACGAGAGATCATATGTTAAGAAGCTGAGTGGAAGACCTTCAAGAGAAAGGTGTCGCTGCAGTTGAGTGCAACAACAGAAGATGTGCTTTTACAAAAAAAAATGGCAAATGAAGATCCCAATTTCAAATAGATTGCTTCGGCACATGATTGTTAGTCATGGAATCAGTGCTTCAAAAAAGTTTATATCAGCTCCTTTCATTGTATCTGTCGATTCATTTAAATTTATTTGAAAATAAAACTTGATACAAAATAACACACATACAATACTTGCCGTATTTTATACATGATTATATTTATGTCTCATTTTATATCAAATTGTGTCCTAATAACATTACTCTTTAAATAAAAGGAATAACTTTCAGAGTTGTAACGAGTGTCAAATCTGTGAAGACTGGCTAAATAGAAGCATAAAACAGCTACTGTATAACTTCAAAATAAGACAATAAATCATTCAGCACCTAAATTTCAATAAGGTCACAGCATATTTAACAGCACAGCCAAGTAAAGTATTCAAGGTGTAACACCACGGAAACAGCTTCTGTACAAGGAAGCCAATAGTAAATTTAGACTAAAAACTTGCTGATGCCGATATTATGAGATATTCATAGCCTCAGCATGATAGGTCTCCAGCTCTTTGTCAAGTTCCTCAGCTGACTTCTCAACTGCATCCTTCCTTCCACGACCACGACCACCACCTCTGCCAAGACCTCGACCTCCACCCCTGGCAACACGACCACGACCTCGGCCACGACCACTACCAATCTTTGAGCCACCACGGCGTCCCCAACTGCTTAAAAAAGACAATGATAGAGAGGTAATCAATAAGCAACTTCATTGAAAGGAACGAAAGAATCAATGATCGAAATAATGAGATGTCAACACTAGTCAGGATTGCATGATGATAAAAGAAAAAGCAAGGCCAATCTACCCCAGGTGTGGACATCTGACAGAGAATCGGAATGCTAAAAGCTCAAATTAATATCCTGCCATCTCAACATGTTACATTCAAGCCACCAAAAATAGTAAATAATTCTTCCTATGGATATCTTGTTAAAAAAGACTGCTCAACAACAGCTTAAAAGCTCAAGGTCAATTGATACTGCGCCAATGTAGATCATTTTTCATTTCAATTAAAATCTTTTGGAGAGTGTAAAGATATAAACCATGATGAGGTAGCAACTAAACAGAGCTTGCTAACTGCAAGTCACTTTTCAAGTCCACAATAGGAAGGGAGTACTCTAATGAAACTGTCTGAACAACACCACAATTAAAAAAACCCACTTTTACACAAATAAAGACATCAGTAAACATAATCTAAAATATGTATGACCAAGGTATTAGATATATGACATATAGCACCATTAAAATCAATATTATATATACATTGATTCAGTTACGAGGTAATAATTTCAATATACAAATATCATTTAAAAGTAACAATAAACAACATAAGCCATTACTGATCACAAAGACTTACCCAGAACCGCGATTTAGCATGGCAGGACCTCCAGCTTGACCACCTCTAGGCCTGCAACACACCAAACATCAGCATACAATCTGAAGTAGTAATACCTTTTTATAACAAAAAAGGCAAGTGATGAAAGACTTCAACAGAGCTTTGAATCACTAGAGGGAAATCATAATTGATGTTTGCTGCCTATTTTTAGTTTTGATATGGACTTCAATTCTCAGAATTCACAGATAAATTATCAAAAATTAAGCAACTTACGTCATCACAACTGTCCTCTTCCTCTGTCCATTTATCCCAGTGACATTGACCCGTGCGGTTATGGGTAATTCTGAATTTGTTCCAACAATCTCAATCTTCATCGGCTTCCCATCTAAAAGTACATTGTTATATCGTTTGAGAGCTGCAAATGCATCACTTCTCCTATTATAGACTACTTCGGCTGAACCCTGTATATATAGGGAAAGATATAAACATTTAAGCCAAAAATATCTGACAACTACATAGTAGAAAAGCTCAGAGATGCATCAAAACTATCAACAATATGACCTTCCAAAACATACACAGAAAAAAAGGCAACGGCAAAACAAAATATAACTTCCCAAAACATTTACAGCCTGTTCGATTACACTTAATTTCATCATGAAAGGCAAAATGATTACTACTAAGGAAAATTTGTCAAGGCTCGTAATGGCCAGCTTTCAATGGAACTGATTTTGGGGGGTCTAGGATCTGATAAAAGCAGTCACCGAGTAAGCCATAAACACCCACGCCCCCAAAAAAAAGACCTAAATGGAATGAACAACCTAGAATGTAAAATAAACCGCACTCTTAGAAGGCTTCAAAATGATTATAAACTAGTTTAATCATGAACAAAAATCTAAAACAAAATGACATGAGTTTATAAAACAAAATCTGATACTTACACTTGGGTGTCCATTTTTGTCATAATGGACAGCATAGCGCTTCAAGTCTCCAAGCTCAGAGAAAAGTTCCTGAGTTGCAAATCAAGTTTCAAGAGAACTTCCAAAGACGTTGGCTAGAAACAGTGACAAAGAACGATGCATATGATGATAGGATATAATATATACCCTTATATCTTCATTGGTTACTCCACGGTCCAAGTTGGAAACATACAACTTTGTGTCAGCTTCTACTCCTTGAATTCCTGCAGCTCTAAGGCTATCCTCAAACAAATCATTCTGCATCAGGAAAGGCTTGGTTCTGCGAATAGACTGGCCAAAGCAAACAGAACAGTTTCCAGAATGTAGAACACGTCAGTTTATGACCAAAAAAGTTATTTACCAATCTTCAAGATTAATCAGAGCAGGAAAATCCCCAGAATAAAACAATAACACAGTATTTATGAAGTAGATCCGGTCATGGTGATATATTCAAATAAAAACCCACAGTCAAACATTAGTGTTCAACAATAAAGATGGTAAATTGGAGTAAGAATTCAACCCACTGCAATTAAACCGGTGCAATGTTACAAGTCAGAGCTCCAGTTCTGATATTAAGTGAAAAGCTCCATTGCTAAACACCATGAAACAGGGAAGTAACTGAATTCTTGCACCGCAGAACCATACTTAGCAAGAGGGTCCAATAAAACACAGGTAGGTCCACATAAACCAGCCAAAGATTTAAAATCATCTCATCTAAATGATACGATTAGCAAGATATAGTGAATTTAACCCCACTTATAGTTATATATGATTTTTGTGCTACTTGTAAGAGCTGAATTTTGAAATTCACTTAATGAAGCTCCTTCAGACAATATGCTAGGAATCACCAAAGAACTCCTGCAAACATCAGAGATCTGTAGCAAAGCCCCCCAAAACAAAAGCAAATGACTCATAGGTGCATACTAATTGTAACACTACGGAACTATGACACAGGCATTGACGATTGCAAAATTGTCAAGCATGAGCTTCTCCGTGGAACAAACACTAAAAGGAGTTCCTCTTGCTTTTGAGTTTCTAAAATGCTGAATCATCTCATAATTGGGTATTTTATACTATATCAGAATCTCATGCACATGTTTAAGCATCCATGTTTTTTGGGCTTGCCTTGGCAATAGCAAAAGATGATGGGCGAGTGTTGACCATAAGTGGACCTCTGCGAACAGCACCAGTTGTTCTTCCACCGTTACCAGGACCAGTCATTCTTCTACCATTAACAGCACCAGTTATTCTTCCACCACCAACAGTCCCACTTCCACGGCCTGAACGGGCTCTGCCACGTCCTCTGCCTCTGTTACTCCTGTTCTTAATTCTATCATCAAGTGACATATCCAAGGAAGAAGCCATTGCACTTGCAACTTAACAAGGCCAAATGCTTCTTGTAATTTTAATATTCTAGCCCTGCAAAAATAACCAAATTTAATCAGCTATTTGCACATGTCCAATATCCCAACGTTAACAAATTATGTAGATTTAACTGATGAGAGACTGGAAGATTGACGACTTATTCACACAAGACATGATCCACTACAGATATCATGAAGCCTAATTGGTATTAATTAACAGTATTAAATAGTCATCAAAAACTAATTAACCAGCCACAGTATGACACCCCAAAATAAAATTTCAAAATCACACAACTTGTCAGACAGCAACATTAGATCATAACTAAAATCCAACTTAAAATCCACATAAGCATAGTCCAAATTTAAAAAGCAAAAAACTTTTATATCTTTTGTAACAAAAAATGATCACGGCGATAGAAAGCACAAATTTAATCGCAGAAGCCTTCAAATAAACAGTTCAATTTCCTCTTTTAAACAATAAAAGCCAGATAAAAAAAATTATGACTTTAGGAATATTAGATCAGAAAATTTCATCAACCTCCTCTAAATCTGATCCATAATTCAACACTCGTTGCAAATATCACCTAATAGGAAACTTTAAACTAAAAATCCTAACCTACTCAGATCTAGTTTAACGATCCCGTACTCTAATAACGCCCACAAACACATCAAAATCGCAATTCAAAGAGAGAGAAAAAAAAAGGAAACGGGTAAAAAAAATTAATACCTGGAGATGGTAGAAAACCGCGGATGAAGAACAAAGAAATAATCGGATGGAGAAAAATTGGAGAGAGGGAGAGTGTGCAGGTGTTTCTAGGGGGCAAAAGTTAACAGATCGAAAATTAGGGTTTTCGATGCGTGAAAAAGGGGGTTTTAGGGTTTGGGGTCAGAGAGCTTATGTGTTTGAAGAAAGAAAGGTAGCGTTTGATGTGAATTTAAAAAAGAACGTAGGGGCTTTCATGTCTTTGTACTATTTCGCAAAACCGCGTCCCAGCGAGGGGTACAGTGTACCTTGTTGTTGAATGGGTGAGAACGAGAGATTCTCGTTCCTATCTATATTTAATGCCTCTAAAGGATTCTGTACCCGTACTAAAAAATATATCAAATTTATTTTATAAATTATATTTATCTTAATTATTAATAATTTTTTTATTATTATTAATATTAAATATAATAATATTTTATAAGTTATATACATAGTAATTATTGAAAGTAGTATAGAAAAAAAAATTATTTAAATTATATTAAAAATTAAGAATAATATTCATTGTAAGAATTATTATTACTTTTTTTAAATATCACTTATTGTGAGACAGATAAAATAATAAATAAAATTGTTTCAATTATGATTGGATTGATTTTATTTATGAATTTGACTTAAAATTGTAGGCTAATCATTAATGAGAGATCTAACTTATTAATTTGGAGGGTTGGGAAATGTAACTCTTAGCAAGCTTGTACATAAATAAATAGCATCAGATATTAACTGTGATATAGAGTTATATCTGATAAATATTTTTAGCACAATATTGTATTTATAATCATGAAGAGTAGATAATCAATGATCTGAAATAATAATGTTCAGAAAACTATAGATAGTTTAAAAAATGATTCTTTTTTTTTAAAGTTGGCAATAGATTAACTAGTTTTGATAGACTGATATATCTTGAAAACCAGGTACCGGCTAGGGTGCCAACAAGATAAAGTAAGGACGTGTTTCAAAAATTATTAGACAATAGTTTAAGGAGTGGCCATAATTATTAGCCAATAATCAGCAATTTTATTTGCCCCCTAAAGAACATGCACCGTCCATATAGATCCTTTGAATAGCTTTGATTGTAGTATGACACATATGTTAATGATCAAAATCATTTTGAATTAAACCTCTTTGAACCCTTCGACATGGTCTCACGAACCCCTCCACAAGAAGCCTCCAAATTAGCTGTAACAAATCCATTACTATTCAAGGCCACATTATGATAACAAGGACGGGGCAATTTGATAAAACTAGAAATGTCAAAGCTCAAACTGCTTTAATTAATCATGTTGTAAGTAGACCCACTAACAACAATGCTTTCTGCCATGAATTTGGCTTTGAAAACATGTTTTTTGTTGTTGTTGCAATGACATCAAGAAAACGGAAACAACTAGCCCAATAAAAGAACTGACAATGTTACCTGCTTTTTTATTAAAATATTTTTTTATAGAAGAAAGAAAGGAGTTATCTATAGTTTTGTAGCCAATAATCTTATCCTTCTAATTTACACCAAAAATTAACATACCATCACCTTTGTATCTTAGATCTTATAACATAAGTTTTATTGTTCAATTTTGGGATCAAAGGCTAGTTGACCCCATGGTGTCTTTCCTCACATAAACAAGAATGACAATCTAGCCAAAAAAATTAGCTAACAAGACAAATTAGAATAACAAATATGATATACGCACAAAATAAATGATAAAAGACAAATTGTTTAATTATATGAAACTTGTTGCAATAGAGGCATGTTGATATGGATTTGGGTTATTTTCGCAAGAGATGAAAGATCTACTAAGTGACTTCTTGAAACGTAAAATGAAAAAGAAAGAAAAGATTGATTAGATTGATAATAATATAGAGAAGACGCCACAAAAAAATGATTAATAAGTCAATGTGAAATCGCCACATAGATAATGTGAAATAGTCCTTTAAGATCCATTACATATCCAAGGTACCTATTTTTTGTTGATAAAAGAGGTATTTCATAGGTTTGCCTCGGTATCGTGTTTATACCATTATATTAAATGATTCAATTCGTTTACTTTCTATACATATAATGCATACAGCTCTATTTGTTGGTTGGGCCAGCTTGATGGTTCTATTTTGAATTAGCAGTTTATGATTCTTTTGACCTAATTCTCGACCCAATGTGGAGAAAGGGTATGTTTGTTGTACCTTTCATGACTCGTATAGGAATAACGAATTCATAGGGTGGTTGGAATATCACAAGGAGTACTATAACAAATTTGGGTATTTGGAGTTACGAAGGTGTGGCAAGGGCACATATTGTGTTTTCAGGCTTATGCTTTTTGGCGGCTATTTGGCATTGGATCTATTGGGACCTAGAAATCTTTTGTGATGAATGTATTGTAAAATTGTCTTTGGATATGCCAAAAAATGATTCATAATTTATTTATTTGCTTGCAGGGTGGGGTGTTTTGGTTTTGGTGCATTTCATGTAACATGATTATTAGGTCCTTGAATACGGGTATTCGATCCTTATGGACTAACTGGAAGGGTACAATCTGTAAATCCTGCATGTGGTGTGGGTGGTTTTGATCCTTTTATTCCAAAGGGATAGCCTTTCATCATATTGTAGCAGGGACGTTGGACATATTAGTGGGCATTTTCAATCTTAGTGTATGTCCACCTCAACGTTTATACAAAGTGTTGTGTATGCGAAATATTGACATTGTCATTTCCATTAGTATCACTATTGTATTTTTTTGCAACTTTTGTTGTTGCTGGAACTATGTGGTATATAGTTCAGCAACTATCCTGGTTGAATAATTTGGTTCTACTCGCTATCAATAGGACCAGGGATACTTCCAACAAGAAATATATCCAAGAGTTGGTGTTGGGCTAGCTGAAAATCAAAGTTTATCTGAAGTTTGGTCTAAAATTCCCGAAAAATTAGCTTTTATGATTACATCGACAATAATCAGGCAAAAGACAAGTTGTTTAGAGTGGGCTCAATGGATAATGAATAAGAAATATTTGTTGGTTGGTTAAGATATCTTATTTTTAGAGACAAATAAGGGCGTGAACTTTTTTGTATGTTGTATGCCTGCTTTTTTTGAAACATTTTTCGCTTGTTTTGGTAGATGGAGATGAAATTGTTATGGAGTGGTTCCTCTTTGAAGGGCAGAATCAAAGTATAGTGTCAAACAAGTCGATGTAATTGATGAATTTTATAGTGGCGAACTCAATGAAGTCAGTTATAGTGATCTTGCAACTGTGAAAAAATATGTTTGATGTGCTCAATTAAGTGAAATTTTTAAATTAGATCGTGTTACTTTAAAATCAAATGGTGTTTTTCGTAGCAGTCCAAGATATTGGTTTACTTTTGGACATGTTTCAGTTGCTCTGCTCTTCTTTTTTAAGTACACTTGGCATGGTGCTAGAACCATGTTCAGATTTTTTTTTGCTTGTATTATCTAGATTTGGATCATCAAGTATAATTTAGAACATTCTAAAAACTTGGAGATCCAAGTAAAAAAAATATGTAATTTCATAGAAAGAGCATTCATTTGTTCTTTTTCGATTCCACTTTATTTATTATTTGAATTAGATATATGGAAGTACATAAATCTTGATTTTAATCATTTCGTTTTGTTTTACTTTTGTTCTTTCTCTTTATCTAGGAGATAATCCCCAAAACATGTCTGAAAGCTATAATTATAAACCACAATGAAATATATGGAAGCATTGGTTTGGTCTCAACTTTAGGAATCCTTTTTTTCGTTATCTTTTTTTAGAGAACCACCTATAGTTCCAACTAAAAGGATATAATGATTTTTCATCATCTCAATTGAATCAAATAGTCCCCAATATAACAATATTAGGGGCTCATTGTTTCAACTAGTCTCCATGTTCTTCGAATGGATCTCTTAGTTGTTTTGAGGGTTGCCCAAAAGCAGTATATAAGGCATACCCAATAAAACTTACAATTAAACCAAATATAGAGATGGAAATTAGAGTTGTTGTTTCCATTGTTATATAATATCGAGACTATAATGGATATGGATCTATAGGGTAAGATCATTAATTTACAGTTGAATGGTATATAAAGTCAATAGATCTCAATGAAAAAAAATAGTATTGATGGCTACACAAGCCGTTGAGGGTAGTTCTACATTTGGTCCAAAGCCAACTGTTGTAGGAGATTTATTGAAACCGTTGAATTTATAATATGGTAAAGTCGTTCTCGGATGGAGAACTACCCCTTTCATGGCTATTGCAATGGCTCTATTTGTAGTTTATAAAGATTTTGGATTTACAGAGAATGGTCAAATTATATCCGATTTTCTTTCTATTTTTCCAGTCATTTTAGATAGCTTTTTAAAATATTGGATTTTGCATTATTTAAATCATGCATCTCTATCCCTTGCAGTGATTTATCATTCCATGAATGACTGGAAAAAAAAAAGATTCACTCATCCAATTATGAAGTTTCATTTTTTATATAATAGCTAAACATTCCAAAATTGACTAAGTCTTTTTCGTTCTACTCGTATTCTTCGTATATTCTAAGAAAATAATTTCAGCAAATAGTAGAATAATGGATAGGGAGCTACACTAGTAACATATCTAATCTTATTGTAAAAAAATTCAGGATTAATGATTGGACTATGCAGACTAGAAATATTTTTTCTTAGATAAAGGAAAAGATTATTCGATCCATTTTTGTATTGGTCATGAGATATAAATGATAATTGGAGCACCAATTTCATATGAATATCCCATTTTTGCCCAACAAGGTTATGAAAATGTGTGAGAAGCTACCGACCAAATTGTATATGTTAATTTCCATTTAGCTAATCAGCATGTAGGTATTGAGGTTTCACAAACTATACTTCTCGATATGACATTTGAAGCAATTGTTTAAATTTCTTATGATATGCAAGTGAAACAAGTTCTTTCTAATGGTAGAAAAGAGCTTTGAATGTGGGGATGTTCTTATTTTGCTATAGAGCTTTGAATTGGCTCCTCCTGATCGTATTTCGCCCGAAATTAAAGAAAAGATATGTAATTTGTCTTTTCAAACTTATCGTCCAAAAAAAAATTATGTGGTAGGCCCTATTCCTAAAAAGGAATATAATGAAATCATATTTTATATTCTTTCTCTCTATCCTACTACTAAGAGAGATGTTTACTTCTTAAAATATCCTATATATGTAGGCGATAATAGAGGAAGGGGTAAAATATCATATCCTATAGCAACAAGAATAGTAAACAAAATCATACAAAAATAAAAAGAGTGGATACAAAATAATGATATTGGATGCAGCGGATGAACGTGGAGTGATTGATATTATACCTCTAGGACCAAAACTTTTTGTTTCAGAGGGTGAATCCATCAAACTTGATCAACCATTAACCAGTAATCCTAACATATATGGATTTGGTTAGGGGAATGTAGAAATAGTCATAAGATTTGTTGCATGTTAAATGTCTCATTTCTTCTTATGGTAAGGAAATCATTGATAAGATTTAAATAAATTTTTATATAAAAATTCAAAGAGACACATGTCACTTACTATTCTCGTAAGATAAATTCTAATTTATTTCAAAATTGTTTCAATAGAGTTACAAGTACATATTTATAAACTATTTTTAAACCTAAATGAGTCATAAATGGCATTATTCTCTAAATCCATATTGAACTTACATCATATTTTCTAAAATAAACTAAAAGTAAGAAAACAAAATATCTTTAGTTAAACATGATATTAAGTAAACCTATATTAGAACTATTACAATTTCATATTAAAACAAACTAAGAATTATTACAAATCAAATTACAAGAAATATTATCATAATTTATTAAAATATGGATTCCAATCCATAAATCAATTTCATCCAACTATAAGAAAAAGGTTCTTTTGAACCAAATGAGACTACATTTCACCCAACCAAACCTTCAATTATCAACCTTGAACCATAAGATATACATCTACTAAAACAATCGCACAAATCCACAACTTACAAAATAATAATAGTACAAATTTATCGTGTCAACGAAAGTCTAATTAGCACAGAGTTGACTGACTCATCTCAAAAGAACGTGAATACAATCCATGTTGCTAATGTAAAGATCTTGTTAATAGATGATCAACAAGACCCTATTAAAAAGTTCCGTAAGTCTAAACATTTGTACCCAAAAAATGGAAAAAAGTATAAACACATTTCTTGTTAAACTTGTCACACCACCAAATGTCAATTGAATCTGAAACAAGAGACAAACCAAACCTCGAGAATATTGAGTAGCAAACCCAATAATATCACACGGATTCATCAAATCAAGAATATTAAAGATTAAGTTCATCAAGTCTACCAATTATCTCATTTTCACAAATACAATTTACAAACCAACATAGTTCACAACTAAGCACTACACAATTGTACACAACAATTAATCTAACATAAAAAGTTGTCTAGCCCAACACAACAGTTACCCATTTCCATGCAAGCCCTAAAAATCCAACACAAGGGTCAATCATTAAGCAACAATATCTGAAAAAGATTGGGGCTTTGTCTTGGGAGGCCTACCTCTAGGCCTCCCACTACCACCTGTCCCCGTAGCCACAGGCAATGCTCCACCAAATCCTCCAGTCGGCCGAGACATCTTTCTAGGCCGACCTCTAGGTCGTCCACTCCCCACCGAGGCCTTAACTTTTATTGGCCCCGGTGTGACATTTGGAGGACGGCCTTTAGGCTTAGGCGGCGAATAGATGGTGCCCGACTGGAAAGGATCCTTGGACTTGGGTGGCCTTCCACGGCCCCGTCTTGGTGGAGCATTCAGGTCACGCTTGGTGTAGTTGTTTTTCCAAAATACTAATTCACCACTGTCCCTCATTCTTGCAAGGTGCAAGTTGAGTAGTGCCCTATGTCCATGAGGCAACCCACCGTATGTGGATTCTATGTACTTTGATATTGAAGATTTGTTTGAACCATTTTCTTCATTTAATGCTTCTATTGCCTTCAAAATCATCTGAAAATTCAAGCACACACACCCAACTTATCAATCTTCATAATCACAACTAATTTTGAAATTAATTTTTATATGTGTACATATTTTAACACCAACTAATCACAAATTATTTTTTATATAATTATAAAAATTGTGACAAATTAAAATATTTTTAATAATCTTATGGTCGTGATTGTGGTAATGAAAAGTGTGATTTAATTTATACTGCCACAATATCCATCAATTAAATTCATTATTTATTTCATTTTCATGTCTAAAATTCCCATGCAAACATTAAACAAAATGAAAAACATAACATAAATAAGAATCGATAGATATGAAATTAATTAAGCTAAACAACAAAAGGATTATTATTTTTATAAACAAAGGGACTTATTTTATAATCTCCTTGAATTTTCCAGAAAGGTGGAAATTAGCAGTTGCAAAAAGTTATTGAACATTTTTTACAAAAAAAATAAAATATATATTGAACATTTTACTTACCTCAGGGTATGAAGGAATTGAAAGAGGTTTATTAATAACCTCACCAGTAGCCATTAAAGTTGATAAAAGAGCTTTGAAGATTTACAACCTCAAATTTTCAGAGCAACAATTTTGTGAACAAGTAGAGCTTTCAAAGTAGTGATGTCTTGTTTGAGAAGAACCTGCAAGAATTTGAGGATCTGATTTGAAGGGTGAATATTATTATAAATAATAAAAATAAAAAAATAATAAGAAAAACATCTTTCTTTTTCTTCGCTGATGTTTTCAATCAGGAAAAATGGACGGTTGGGAATTACAGAAGAAACGGTGATCTGACGGCGAGATCTTACCGTGAGAGTGACACACGGATTGATGACGTGGAAAAGTATTTAGAATATTTTTAGTATTAACAAGTTGTGGATGGTTATGTATGATAATGATTGTAGTTTTGTAGTGAGTTGTGAAGATGGGCCCATAACAAAGCCAGAACAAGAATCTGGACTCATTGTTTTCGTGACCCAAAGAGGTACAGGGTCCAAATTCTTGTAAGAGGACTGTACTGTACCAAGTACCAACAATTAAGATTTTCTTCTCTAATTATCATGTGTTGTCTCTCTCCCACAGACATGGCAGCTGTGCCTCATCTTTATATATTAAAAACAAATATCGCTCTATCCATTTCTTTTTAAATATTAGCTCGTTAAACATTTATGAGTTCATTTCTATAAAATTTTCAAATCTTATTTTTGGTTCTTATAAAAATATTATCAATTTTATAAAAATATTTATCTTAAAATTGATATAGTATATACTATAATAATTAATTCACATAAATATAAAACTTCACATTTGAATAACGTGAGATATGAGAACTTGCTTCATTTATATTCTTCTAAGAGCATCTTCTGAATTCAATATGTATTCATTAAATGGTGTCTACCATCTTAAAATAACTTAGTCATTTTTTATTCCAATTGTGAACTCAAATGTTCATTAGATAGGGTCCACCACTAATAAATAATTCATTTATTATTATTCGTAAATTAATAAATTAATACAAAAAATAAAATAACTGTAATCAAAGTATTGTTCCTTCATGAGATAACGGTGACGACAGCTTCACACTTCTCCAACAGTTAACTCGCCAAAAACTGAAGGTTAAGTAACTATACCCGGCGGAACTCATTTTGGCTACCCTTAGAGATGATCTTACATTTCTTAAAGTTTATAAAGATAAAAAAAATTAAGTAAATTAAGATAATAAATAATTAATAGTACAATAATTTTTTTTAAATTAGTATATTAATACATGTAATCAATCTTGAAACAACAATTGAGACAAATATAGGTCGTACTTGTGAGATAGGTGGACTAGTACCCTACCCTTGGTGACACATTGCTGTGACAAGTCATTCGAATATTTTTGATCAAGAAGACTTTTGATACAAAGTGTCGGTCAAATTTTCAATCAATTACCAATTCTAATATTATTGTTGGGTGATGAAGGGAGATTAGGTGATCATCTATCTTATGTCAAGAGCAATTATACAAGTGAATTTAACTTTATATTGTAACTCAAAATTTTAAGACATTTAGTCTATTATCACTTATATGTTGTTCATTTTCATTTTTCTAACGTGAGATTTCTGACTCACATTTTCTACCCAACATACATAATTATATATAATATTGTATAATATATTTAAATTTTTTTATAAATATTTTTTTAATTTACATCTACTTATATTTTAATAAGTTATACTTCAAAGTGCGTATAACAAAATTGTAATTATAACTTAGTAATTTGCATCAACTAAAAAAATAATAGATGTAACTTAACAAATCCATATAGGATTTACTAAAGTGCATCGCCTAATTTTTTTTAGTTGAGGTAAATTAGCAAATTAAACCTTAAATATATATAATGAATTTGTAGTTTGAGAGCTTCATTTAAATCAATTTTTTGTTTTGAAATAGCAATAAATTTTAGAGACATACAACCAAATATTGCTTTAACCCACCAAATAAGATTAAGATATGAGCACATCCGTCAACCGATGTCACAATATTAATCTATTATACATAACATATATATTTCTTTTTTTCAGCTATTAATTTTTAAATTTTTTTCAATAGTTTCTTTTATAGTTTTTTTTTAGGTTTTCATTGTCTATATCAATTTGGTTATCTTATATTTGTTGTATTCTCCTTACGACATAATCTAAACAGAATTATTGCTACCCAAACCGTCTCTCTAATGTGGTTGTTATTCCTAATCCAATATCATATAACCTTTTAGAAACATAAAAGGGAAAATTTCATTTATAATTTAGCTACTAAGTGTTAGGGGCACAAAATTTAGTGACCTAATATATAAAATTTTTTCCTTTATTTTGTATGATTATTTTGAATTTTTCTAATAGAATGATTTTATTATTAATTATTATGACTTCCCTACATAGTATGTTCCTGGATCCATCTCTTAATTGTACATACTATTTTTAACGCACATGATATAGAGCTTCCACGACTTATATATCTTTACAAAAAAATTGACGTGGAATTATCATTAGCATAAGTAATCTAGTGAATAGCAACTAGAGCAAGATACCAAGAAGCAAGAGTGATGAAGCTTACTCTTTTATAACCCAAAAAATATAGCTCTTTCTTTTTTTTTTACATCTAGGAAAAAAAAATCGCTAGTGAATATGAGAAACCGTATTTGCTCGTTGTCACACCAACCTACCAGAAAAATTCAATTTAAAAAAAAAATGGCTATACAGTTGTAAGTAACATACTTTTTCTTTTGGACTCAAAAGACACGTATCTCTTAAAACATTATCCACTACTAGTTTTGAGTCTAATTCATAGATAGTATCATTCAAATATTTATATTTATATGCATAGAAGAAATCTGTACAAATTTATGATATTCAAGCTAATTTAATTTGTGAATCAAATAAAACAAAATCTTCAATTGAATTCAATTTAAATTTCCACCTAATATTTTTCATAGATGTGTTGTTCAACCTATCGGACTTCTAAATGTTGAAGTAACAACATTATAAACTTCCACTTATTTAAAAAAATTAATCAAAGGATAAAACTTTGTATAGAATTTACTACAATTTTTTAACGGTATTAATTTAGGTAGCCAAAGGGTTGATAGTCCACTATAGTTTATATCTCAAACGATGTGACCCCTTTTCTCCCGGGCGTTAAATTCCAACTTGAAAGCGCATATGTGAAAGTCTTTATATAAAATGTACATTATCACAACCAAATCAATCTCAAGCCATCGAGTATTTTGTTTTGCAAGATGGCTTCATGTTCAATTCCATCAAAGGAACTCAAATTGGATAACACATTATTAGGGTTAGGCCCAAATTGGCTTGAACTTCCAATAGATTTGACATCAAAGATACTCCACATGCTTAGTGCTGTAGAAATTGTCATTAATGCACGTCAAGTGTGTCCTATGTGGCGGAGCATTTGTAAGGACCATCTCATGTGGCGAACTATTGAAATGATCAATGGTCGCAAATCTCCACATGATTTGGAGAAGATTTGTATGTTTGCTCTTGATCATGGTCGTAATCATGTTGAAGAAATAAATATTGAATATTTTGCTAGTGATGAACTCATCAAATACATTGCTGATAGGTAATACTATTATTATATATATTTTTTTTTTAATTTGTTATGATGTTGTTTTTCTTAAGCTTTGTTTTTCTAGGTAAAAGATTATTCAATTAATTGTGTAATATTTATATTATATATCAGCTATTGTAAAATAATATTACATATCCGATTTATTTTTTTTTAAAATCATTTACTATTAAACATATTTTAAGCAAAAATGATAGAATATACAAAATCTTGTGTACAATTGTGATTTTAAATCGGGATGTTGGAATCCAGCTTCCATTTACTTGCCATTGAAGTTCAGCAAATTGTGGCTCAAATTATGAATTATCATGTTAATTTTTCAGTTTTGAATCTAAAGTAATAAAAAATATTCAAAGGCGAAATGAAAAATATTTTAAAATACTCCTATATCATATAAATAATATAAGTGTTAATTTGATGTTTTTTGAATTAGGAATCAACAAAATAATTAATAGCTTAATTATTATAAACTTCAAAACAAAATAATGTAGTAATAGTGGCCAAAAAAAATACACATGTAGGCAAAAAATTAATATGTAATCTTTTTTAATAAAAATTAAAACAGAGCAAAAAGATATTAAATTGTGCAATTCTTATTGGGACTCTTAAGTGGACTTATTCATGTTTCCACTGCAATTGTACGATTTCATTTCTGATATATGTTATGAATCGTACAAAATTTATCAACTTTGTTGGCGATCCCTATACCTTTGAAGTGTGGTTCTTATTTTCAATATTTCTTATTGCTTTGTGATGGTTAATTATATTCACTGAAATATTATCATAGTATAATGTATTGTGCTTTTATTTTCACAAAATTTGCATGGTTTGCATATATATGCTCTGATTTTACTAAACTTATTGATTTTGTTTATAGCTTTTTTTTAGGAGAAACAACAGAACAATAGACAAGACAAAACATGCATGTAACAACTAAATCATTTTATTTTATACAATGTTATATTTCTTTAATCAATTCTTTTCTATTGTCCTTTTTTTTTCTTTCAAATTATACAGAACTAGTAATTTGCGACGCATAAGGATCTCAAAATGCTTAGATATTTCAGATAAAGTAATGAGTGATGCTGCCAAAAAGTTTTCACTATTAGAAGAGCTTGAACTTTCATTCAACGATCTATCTTACGATTCTCTTGAAGCTATTGGTGAAAATTGCCCACGTTTGAAAATATTGAAATTTAACAGAACCTACAAAGGCATTAATTGTATGTCATACAAAGGTTTCAAATGTGACAAAGAAGCACTTGCTATTGCTAAAACAATGCCTAAGTTACATCATCTTCAACTTTGGGGAAACAAGCTCACAAATGAAGGTTTAGTTGCAATTCTTGATGGTTGTCCTCTTCTTGAATCTCTTGATTTGCGCTTTTGTTATAATATTGTTTTGCGTGGAAATTTGGAGAAAAGGTGTTATGAAAATATTAAAGATTTAAGGCATCCAAATGAGTATATTGATGAAAATGATGACGACGATGATGATTTTGTTTATGAATTTTATTGTGAATGTCGTGTTAGAGGTAGCAAAGGAATGAAGGGGAGGAAGATCACAAGGATGGATTATTATAAGTTTCATTAGATGGTCTTTATGTTTATGTTTGAAATTTTAATTGAGATGGTAAGTGCTTTTTTATGGATAATTTGAGGAGACACTTTTGTTGGAGAACGAAAGTCTTTTGTTGGTTTGTTTAAAATGTAATAAAAAAAATTCATTTGGCTTATTGTTGTTGGATTTTTGGATTCCCCCTCTTCTCTCTGCCAACATATCTTAAAAGAAAGTTTACTTTCAAGGATACATATAGATATTGTTAGATCGTGATAGTTAGTTTTTTTTTTCTTTGTTTCTTTGTATTTTTCTATGCAAAAACATACATGTGTTGATAAAATTAAGTGTTGCTTTGATGTGAAAAATTAAATAATTAGATAAGTTAAGTGTTGCTTTGATGTGAAAAAAAAAAAATCTTTTTTCAAGCTTGATTGAAAACTAAGCAATTTATCCAATTATCCTTCTCAGCGGCACTCTCTTTGACGATGTGTTTGTTACAACGTTTTTTAGGAAATGATTATTTTTTGAAAAAGAATCAATTTTAAAAGTTTGTTTATTTGTTACAATTTTTTATTTTAAAAAATGAACATCTGAAAGCGATATATACTTAAAATGAAAAATTATTTTTAGTAGCTTCTCAAAAAAAATCATCTTATATAACTGTTTTTTTAATTTTTCAATCAAACTCCTACATATCAATTTCGTCTTTACAATATTTAATTGAATTTTACTTATAAAATTTAATATAGTTACGGTTAAATTGAAACATTTATATGATTTGATAATTATAATAATTGGTAATAAAAAAAAACTTGCAATTCTAATTTTTTGAATCTCTCATTTCTCTCCACATATTCTTTTGAATTTTTCTTGTTTTCGTGCTCTCTTGTTTTCACACACATGTATAATAATAAAAATGAAAGACAAAAATGCAACATATGGATACCTTTCTTGTACTTAAACAAAATTGGCTACTCTCTAAATCCTTATATGTACTATTAAAAAATTTGGTGTCTCACTAGTGTCTCTTGAGTATAGACTCTAAGTAATGCCCCTTCCGATTGGTCTTGGTGAATTAGTCTTAAGGAGTTGCTTTGCTACATGATGAATGGTTCAAAAGGCTAAAACATAGGATCATCAAGTATCTTCAAAGCTACTACTTACTTGGCTAATTAAAAGCTTTTATTACTTTGTTCCTAATAAAGCGTGTGACCCCTTATTACTCTCCCTAGTGTTTCAACGTCCTCATAAAAATCGGTTAAGTTTCACTCTTTAAAAATGTATTACCACACATCACTTAAGGTCATGTTTTACCAAAAAACATAAGATTCTAAACATAAACAAAAATGTTGTTTTCATGCATAATGTTGTCGCGTTCGACAAAGACAAAGGAACCAAAATTGAGCGATCTTCCAAGAGATGTGATAGAGACCATACTTCATAAACTTAGTGGCTCAATAATTTTAAAAAGTGCACGTTATGTGTGCTCTTTATGGTGGAACATTTGCAAGGACCCTCGCATGTGGCACACTATTGATATTGATACCAAACATTTTAAAATGTTGTTTTCACGCTTTAATTTTTTTTCTTTGGAGAAGATTTGTCGATATTCTGTTGACAAAAGTCTCGGTTATTTAACGACAATTAATATTGAGTATTTGGGAACTGATATTCTTCTCCAATACATAGCTGCTAGGTAATATTATTTTCATTTTGTTTGTTACTAGTGTTATATTTATTTTCATAAGTAATATTTAGTTATTTTCTAGTTTTCTAAATCATTTGAAAATTTTTAAATCGAAAATATTTATGTTCCAAAGATAGATTATACAAATAGTATAACGAACAAATTAATGTGATTAAATCATGTGTTTCGTAATGTTAAACCCTTAAAATAAATAGGGTCTAATTTTTTTTTCTTTTTATAATTTAGGGTGATTTTTTTAATTAAATTTATTTTTATTCCTTACAAAATTACAACGTTTTAAGTTTAGTGTCTAAAGATAATTTATTCATTTTTAATCTCTATTTTGATTTTATAAGGACTACAAACATTATTATTTTATTTATTTTTTAACTTTTTAAAATAGAAACTAAAAGTGAATAAAAAAAGTTTGTGAACATAAAACTTGGTAATTTTTTATAGAAACTAAAAATAAAATTTTGAAATTTCATAGTTACCAAAATTTATTTTATTTATTTTTTTAATTATTAAAATTATACTTTTTCTTTCTCTAAGATTCAATTTTAAAAATAAAAACAAGACCTTTAAAATGTTTAAGAGACCTTTGGTAGTAGCAGATTTTTAAATAGATGAACACACTAAAATTATTTGTAATTCATAGATCTATTTGAAATCAAAGAGAGTTGCTAGCATTAGCTTAATTTAACATGAGTGTACCATTTTTTTTCAATTAATAATTTCTGTTTCCATAATTTCCCCTTCAAATTTGATAGGGCAGGCCAGCTACGAAGCATAAGACTTTACAAATGCGAAGGAATTTCAGATAAAGGGTTGAGGGAATTTGTGGTAAAGTTTCCACAATTAGAAGAGCTTGACATTGCATTTACTAACCTATCTAAGGAATCTCTTGAACTTATTGGTCAATCTTGCCCTTTGCTGAAAACATTGAAATATAGAACGTTGGTTGGAGAAGATGTACATGATAATGATGAGGCTTTAATAATAACACATAACATGCACGAGCTACGCCATCTTGAGACTTTTGGAACCATGATAACTAATTATGGGATTATTGCCATTCTTAATGGATGCCCTCTTCTCCAATATCTTGACCTACAAAGTGGTTTTCATCTTGATATGAGTAAAGGTACGTTAACAATATGCCATAAGAATAACAAAAATTGACAAGTTCTAAATTACTAGTACTTTATATATAACACTTTTTATTTATTTATTACGATGATTGTCTTGACGATATGTATGTCAAAGATCTCTTGTTTTAACCATTATATGTTTATTTTTATTGAGATTATATTTGCGATATATGAGTCTAACCCTACCTTAAAAATGTTAATTTTGAGTCAAACTTACTACTTTTCAAATGTCTGTTGTTAAAATTTAATTTGACCTTTATTTAAGTATGACAAAACCTTAAAATTTATTTAAAAATTTACTTTTATAATAATATTTTAAATATGTCAAATATTAATATAGATTAATATATTTAAATTATATAAAATGTTAGTAAATTTATAATTTAATACAAAAAAACTTAATATAATAATAATAATAGTGATAATTTTTTTATTTATATTTAATTAAATAGGTTGATTTGATATGTCTAAAAGGCTTTTTCAATGCTTTAGCCTAACAATTTTTTAACTAATTAGGTTTTAAAAGAAATCTTAACCTAAATATTTTGGAGGACCTTTTTTGAATACATTGCATAGGGTGATCTTTTATTTTTGTGTGGTGTACTTAAAATTCCTAAGAAGCATGTTTGCATGTTTGTCTGGCATGTTGTGTAATTGAAAATAAATGGAAACACCATGGTGTATATTTGATTTTTTATATTTAAAAGCAGATACATTCAAAAGATCATCAAGTGGATTATTTAAAATTGAAATTCACTGTGTGGGAAAACCTGGCTAGTATGCACATGAGAAAAGCTTGTCAATAATTATGATATAAAATGGTGCTACCTTCTTTATTAAATATAAGACTAGATTAAGTCACAAAATAAAGAAAGTTGTTAGTTTTATTGAATTTTTTGACGATGGATATTGTTTCACATGTATATCTGTAAAGAGAAATAATTAATTAAATGTAGAAAATACTAACAAATGTCTTTAAAATACTTATTAAGACACTAAAAGTATAAATATAATCTCTAAAATGGTGCATTGAATTCCTTAAATTTTTTAAATTTATTATTTTCTGCACTTTTACTTTCTTTTTTATAATTCTTTAACAAATGCCTTAGGACACTTATTAACATAAGTCATGTTAATATAATATTATACTATTTATTATTGGTTGCAAAAAATACAAAAAAAATATATCAATTAATGAAAGGTATAAGAAATAAATTAAAGCAGTTAGAAATTCAATAAAAGACTTAGAAAAAGGACAAAGAAAAAAGAAATGGAGGATGGGATGAGTAATCTGTTATTGATTTAAAAATGGATTAATACTAAGACTAGTTAATCTTAACCTATTATTTAATCATAAACATGTTATTAATTAGACGAGGGGTCATGCCTACCCAACATTGCCTAAATTTCATAGTAGAAAAACATATTTTCAATGTCATTAAGACAATTAGTTGAAACATCTGTTAGGTAGAAATTCAACACAAATAATTGATAAATTTTTTATGTACATTGTTTTGTAATGTGTAAATAGAGTAAATTGTGAGTATTTTTAGGTAGAAATTAGATGCTAAGTTGTTTTGTTTGACAAATCACCAGGAAAATTATATGGTTTAGCAATGCGATGCTATGATTGGCAAGGAGCATCATGAGGCAAATAATTTTGATCAATTTGTATTCATTAGAAAACATAAGTTAGAAATTAGGTTTGTGGTCGATTCAATTAATCGTGAGTTAGAAAGCTACCACACAAAAATAGCGTTCAAGACCTTAGAATTCCAGTTAATTCCATAAGGGCAAATAGATATTAGATTAATGTGATTTGGATTTTAGTTTGATTTTTATTTATATATGAATATGATATTATAATTTGATGATATGGCATGATAATTTTGTTTTGATTCATCTCACGATTCTTTTCTCCATGAGTCACCACTTTATTAAAAATCAAAGTTATCGTAGACGAGATCTTTCATTGAAAAATGAATTGTCTAATATGAAGTATATTATGAAACTTGAAATGCTCAAACACAGACTTTAATACTTAAGGAATAAGTAAAAGAGTAAATATATTATATGTAAGCTAATAAGTGCAACGTTTTTTAAGGAATTAAATAAAGAAAATTTATATTGAAAACATCAAAATTTAAATTTTTAAGATTTGAATGTACAAATTTTCATAAATATTCAACATAAATTTTTTATTTGTTAACAAATTCTCTAACGATACTTGTTATAATTTTTCATACATTATAATCAATTTAGAAGTGAACCCATAATTTTAGTCAATTTAATATTCAAGTAAAATTACATTAATTTCTAGTTGAACAAACTTCAATGTTAGGACTGTGATGGTCTAAATCAATTCAAAAATAATTTGAGACTCAATTTTATAATTAATTTATTGAACTTGATTTATACAATAAATTAATTAAACTTGAACTAAAAATTAAGCTAATTAAATAAATAAGTTAAATTTGAACTATATATAATTAGACTCATAGTATTTGTGCATACACACAAATCACGAAACTTCCGATGTCATATTAAGTTAAATAATATAAAATTAAATATATGTTATAAAAATATTGTTAAGGTATTAGTGATACTATTAAAATATAGTTGTTTCAATGTAAAGTATTCATACTTATATATTATTCTTTATGTGTATTTTTTAATTTTTTATAAATAAAAAAGTTTAGATTAAAAAATGCAATGTCTAAAAGATCCTTCAAATCTCGTTGAAATGAAATGAACTTTGTGTGTTTCTTTGCCTTCAATTATAAGTAAAATGATGCATGTAATTGTAATGTTGGACTCAAATATTAACAAATGTAGTTAAACTATTCACATTTGTGTTGGGAAAAACAGCAGCATAAGTTCAAAAGAATCAAGACACAATCACAACACAAGAATATAACGTGGAAACCCCAAAACCAGAGAAAAAACCACGGCTGCTGCCTAAAATGGCAACCAGAGAATTAACACTATGTGAAAATTGTTACAACACATAGACTTCTCTCAGAGAATTAACACTATGTGAAAATTGTTACAACACATAGACTTCTCTCAGAGAATTAACACTATGTGAAAATTGTTACAACACATAGACTTCTCTCACCCACACCCAACACCTCAGTACAACCACACTCTTACAAAGCAAATATTTAAACTAAGTGAGATACAAGCTTAAAGTGCTACATGCTGACTAGTGCTAGTGCATTTGAAAACAAAGGACCAAAACCCAATATATAGCCTTGGCCTTCTCCTTATTTTCCCACACTAAAGGATGTGAGACTTGTAATCAACCCCAACAATCTCCACCTTGATTGTAAGAGTTACAGCTTCCGCTTCTATTGTCTTACCGACAATCATACTCCACCATAAAAAGTACACTTCACTCGGAACTAAACCATCCCAAGAATTTTCTCCACTTGGAACTAAATCATTCCAAGAATTTTCTCCACTTGGAACTAAACCATTCCAAGAATTTTCTCATGTCGAAACCTTGCTGAAATTTATGGTGCAACTCCCATGTTGGCTTCCAGGAAGTTCTTCAGCCATCGACACATCACCACACACCTTGCATCAATGTCAACCAATGTCTGTGTGCTATTCTGAATCCGCTAGCAATAACTTGTCCTTTTTCATGGTATAGCGGAAATACCATAAGGACAAACGGGAGACCTTGCTAGCAATTGTCTCAGAGTCTTTTTCAGATACTGCTCCACCTGAAAATTTCTCTTCACATACCTTGTGTAATCTTGATTGTATAAGCACATCCTTGACTTGTAATTTCCACAAGCCAAAGTTGATTCTTCCATCAAACTTCTCTATGTCAAACTTCATAACGCTTGAATAAGACATAGCAGCTGCACGCAGACTATAAACTGTGCACCAGGTAAGTTCCCAGGAAAGAGGGGTGGGTCACAACAGATACGCTTAAATACCAAGTCTTTCCTTAGCCAGAACCTCCCCCTAAACAGCACTTTCACAGTATCACCTTTCTCCTAACAATACCAAGGATAATTCTTTTCTGATGTGGAAGATCAGACAAAGCTGCAACCACAGAGCATACTAAGAAAAATTATCCCTCCGAACCTGGCTCTGATACCAGTTGTTGGGAAAAACAACAGCATAAGTTCAAAAGAATCAAGACACAATCACAACACAAGAATATAACGTGGAAACTCCAAAACCGGAGAAAAAACCACGGCTGCTGCCTAAAACGACAACCAGAGAATTAACACTATGTGAAAATTGTTACAACACATAGACTTCTCTCAGAGAATTAACACTATGTGAAAATTGTTACAACACATAGACTTCTCTCACCCACACCCAACACCCCAGTACAACCACACTCTTACAAAACAAATATTTAAACTAAGTCAGATACAAGCTTAAAGTGCTACATGCTGACTGGTGCTGGTGCATTTGAAAACAAAGGACCAAAACCCAATATATAGCCTTGGCCTTCTCCTTATTTTCCCACACTAACGAATGTGGAACTTGCAATCAACCCCAACAATTTGATGTCACGGTTCCAAAATTTTCTTATATGTTTAATATTGTGAGTCAATGAATATTATAATAAATGAGTTTACAACATGAGATGGTAATAGTTTTATAAATACGTCAAACACGTTTATTGTTGTTATATTATTAATCGATTTATAGTATGTTTTTATTTTGAGTTTTTTTAACCTCAACACTTTCTCTAACTTTGACACATTCTTCTGATGTTCTCAATTTGATTATTGACATCCACATTTATCTAACTTCGTCATTGTAATCCTAAACTTTTGCAACTCTATAGCAACAACAACATTCTTGAAACCTTACCTCTAGCACGAAAGGTAATATGTTATGGTTCAAGAAATGCGTGTTATAGACACTATTCATTATTGTCGCTGTTGTCTGTTCGTTTTGTTATCGTCACTCATTGTCGCTACCAAAGGTAGGTCGGTCTCTTTATTTTTTGCTTTTAGATTTATTTTATGATTTTTTATTCTAACTATAGTGATTACATCGTAAAACAAAAGGAAAAAGAAAAGTTATGTAAAAGTGTTTTATGTTGTTGTTAGAGTTGATACATTTCTATGTTCTTAGCTTGCAATTCATTGCTTATAAATTATGCTAGTATTATGTCGAATCACTCAGACGTGTAGATAAGAATACAATTATTGAAGTTGAGGTAGAAAGATTCATTGTTTTTCTATATTTGAAAAAAAGAAACCATAATTTTTATTATGTTTGATATAAAATTTATAGTTCCACTACAAAGATATTGACTTTTAGTAATATACAAAATTTGTCACAAAAAGTCAAAAACTGAAAGTAAAAGTCAATAATATTTTGAGTGAAACTCAAATTCATTGTCAACGTTAAGGTGCGTCCGCTATATTTTAAGAATCGTCACTACATATTTGAAGATTGTCGCTACATATTTTTGATTTCTATATACCATAAGAACAGTTACTCAAAATTAGATAAATATTAATAAAAAAATTAATTTATTTCTACAGTATTGTCTATCACTAAATATATTATTATTATAATTTATTAAATTAAATTTATTTTATCTTTTTACTAATTGTAATTCTAAATTATTAATACAAATAAATTAAATTTAAATTTCTAATTTATTTTTATTAACTATTTCCATTGAAATTTATAATAAAATATAATTTAATTTTACCAATTCCATTAAACGCACGTGCACTAGTAGAAAATTAAATTTTTAATATAGACACTTAAGTCATTTATATGTCATCAAACTTAAGTTGAAAAACGAGTTAATATATGTCTCTTATTCTATATTTAACTCGGTTAAATAGATAACCGACTTAATAAAATATAAATTAAATTTTACTTGCATTCTTAACATTTTAATTATAATACTAACATGAGTATTATATCATTGTAGCAATATTGAAATGAAATTATGAGTTTTAAAAGCTTATAAATAAAAATTTCATCAATAAATATTTCTCCACTAATTAGATCATAAAATATTTGCAAAAGTGATATAATAGTTGATTTTTCATAACTACTTACTTTCTTGGAGGGCATCTGAGACAGATGAAAAAGAGGGATGGAAACTAACCTTCCCAAGACCCGTAAGAAGTATAGGTTTGTGTGTTTTTTGACCTCTGCGCTGTTGAATATATAACATCAAATATGAGATATTGTAGTCAGAAAATAGCAGAGGTCAGAAAACAATGCATAGATTTAACTCTTACTTGAGAGGGAAAAGAAAAATACTGAGCATATAATGTTGTGTTCTATGCAAGGTTTCCTTATACCGAAAGACACATCTTTCCGATTGATAGCCAACAATGATGAAAATATACTGAAACATCAAAATGCAATCTTAGCCAGTGAGATGTGCGGTTCTGATGATGGGCTGTCAACTTCACTTATTTGGAACGCCGCATTTTTAGTGCCGGTTTAGTTCGCTTAATGATTTCTCAGATTTTTAACACTTTTTTCATCTGTCACACAAACACGTAGCAGAAATATTATGAACACCCAAAATTTCAGTTACTTATGCTATTATTGAATCATGTATCTAACTCCTGCTACAATTCAATAGGATAACCAATTCTAGTGACATTAACGCATTCAAATTTATTCCTATATCATTTTATTATATTTGTGAATTTTTCATATTTCCACAAGTGTACAATCTGCCACTAGGATTGTCCTTTCCTCCTTCTCTTTGTTTCCTAACTTATTGATGCTTTATTTTTTTTAGTTTTTTATGGAAACATTTCAAATATGTAAAACAACTAGCAAATTACAAGATATTATTTCAACAAAATCTTTCAATCTGAGCATGAAGATGAAAAATTTCATATCTATTTTTTTCTCTATCACTACATTTTATATGAATATGAATATAGAATAATTTCGAATCAATTTTAAAATATAAAAGACTAATATTAGTCAAATTAGTCGACCAATGCAAATTGTTAATAAAGGAAAAAAAATTCACTTACTCAGTGAATTCCTGAATCGTTGAGTTTGAATCATAAATTGCTTAATTTTAAAACGATAATCAATGAAGAAATCATTGAGTTTGAATCAAAAATTGAAGAAATCATTGAGTTTGAATCAAATAATGAAGAAATTGGGAAAATTTTAATACTTTCTGAGATGAAATAGGAGAAAAAAAATTGAGAAGAGCTTTTGAAGATGAAATAGGGATTTGAAGTCGGAAAGACCTTTTGAGCAAATTTGATAAAGTAATACAATGAGAAGAAATAGAACAAAAAAAAAAATTATGAGATGGAAATGAGAAAGAAAGAGAAAAGATATTAATAGGTGAATTGATGTTTGAGTGAATAAGTGAATATTTTTTTATGTGAATATTTCAGTTTTTTTTTTGTTTTTTTAAGTTAACACAATGTATTTATATTAAATTAGAATAGGTGACACTTTACTTGTAGCTAAAAATAATTATAATGATAAATAAGGAAGTATCATTAAAAATTAAGTATTACAATTTTTTT
>JBBPBT010001311.1:531712-543606 GCA_037974875.1 Cicer bijugum | reverse complement strand
CTAAACTTTTTTAACTATAATTTTTTTTATCACTCCGATATATAAATTTGAGTCAATAATTAAGATATATGTTTGATTTACCAATATTGATAATCAATTGAATTAGAATTTTAAAAAAAGATTTTATATCTAATAATTTTTTTCTTCAATAAATTGAATTAACCACTACAATTATCGAGAGTATTGTATCGATTAAAAACTAGAACTCAACCGGACATCATATTAAAATACTCCTATATCACTAAGAAATATATCATAAATTAATATTTAGTTAATTAATTAAGAATGTGTTACCGTTAATTAATTGCATGTTCTTACTTGACAAAAGTATCATCAAATGATTATTAAAAAATAATATTACAATTTATTATCTTAAAAATCTTTTAAAAAAAATATAAATGACATTTGATAATTAATTTGAATTTTTTATTAATTGACCACTGCACTTTCACATGTAAAAACATGGTTGTAGTCAATTTGAGTTTACGAGTGAACAGTTAGAAGAAAGAAGAAAGTTATTAAAAAGAAAACGAGTGATTATGGTCAAAGGCATCCTTGCATTCACATGCCTTCTTCATGTTTGAGTCAAGATAAATAAATAGATGCATTTACACAAAATCAATACTTTCTAAACTTTGGCCATTTCATAGCCAAAATTACATAACAACAATTTTGAATTCGGTATACGTACGTTGACTTTAACAATTATATATGTGCTGTACGCTTTTAATTAAGTCGCTTACAGCTACAGCCTACAAGGGAGAAATTTAACCTTATATATATAGACAACGTTGTAATTTATTTTTTATATTCAAATATGTGGTTTAATTATTAATTAAAATTATATTTTTGTATTTCAAATATTCATGTCTATTCACATTATTCAAATTTTACATTAATCTTAATATTAAAATTTTATTAAGTTTGTACATTCAGATTTTCAACCCAAATCATTGGCATATTTGTAATTTTTTTGTCATTCATTTTTTTTCCAGTATTTACAATTATGTTTGATTTTTTTTCTTCGCTTTTACTTAACTAAGTAATAGTATTGTCATTGTTCTAATGCACTTTTGGATAAATGTATTTATGTATACAAGTATTCTTTTAATATTTTGAAAAGTAACTTTATTTTTTATGTAAGTTATGCTTTAAACACTTTTTTTATTTGACTTTTCAATTTCTTTTTAGGAATTGTCACAAAAAATATTGAAATGCAGAAACTATATCTTCATACCACAGTCAAATTAGATTCATTTCATGTTTTAGAAACTAAAATATGATTTATTATTTTTTTCTTTCAAATTTAGTGTTTAATATATTGGGTTCTTGATAATTGAATTTTAATTTATTAAATCATGCATTAAATTAGTGATATTGTCAAAATTTATGATACCTTATTATTTTCACTATGACTATATTATCATCTCCATTGTTGTATGCGTGTTCTATGTTGATGTTGTTGTGAAATATCAACTTTAAATTTTATTTTATTTTATTTTTCATGATAATTTCGAATAATATTGGTGACTGTATTTTTTGCTTTTTCTGAAAATACATTATACTTTTAGTTAATATATTTTAATCAAATATAATTAAAAATATTGCTCATATATTACACTTACAAATATAATTATCTCGTTAATTCATATAGACTTGAAGGGTAAATTTTTTGACATGACATGAAAGATGAACAACTACTTGCAATGTCACTCTAAAAAACTTAGATATAAAAATGAAGCACACATTACACTAAAAGCCATTGAAACAATCGCAATTAAGAGCTTTCACAAATCTTGCAGTTGTGTCTCTCTCTCCAGAGAGGATGAAAAAATGCGAGAAGTAGAAAAAGAATTGTGAAATAGAATACATTGCTAATGTGGGTTATTGACGGTGGTTGGCAACTGGTAGAGAAATTAGATATCTTAAGTTTTTTAAGGATCTATTTGAAAATTGAATTTTAGAGATAAATTTTTAGGAGAGTTAAAGTCTATATTTGATATTTAAATAGAATAAGATGATAAATAAGCATATAATAAAATATTATTTTTTTATATTTTTAAAATATTAAAATATAAACTTAACTATTTAAAAAATTGGATTTGGTACTCCTACAATTTGATTTGTATTCTTTCAATACGTAAAAAACTCAATTTTATTTCTTTCATTTTTAATTGTCTAAACTCGTACAACAAAATTTACGGTATTTAAATTTTTCTTTTTCAAAATCCGGTACACAAATTAAATTTTTTATAGTGTAATTTGTGTTCCGGAAATTTTAATGCACCATTTTTGATAATGTAAATTGTGTATCAAAAATTTCTCCAACAAAACTTGCGATCATTAACTTCTAGGAAAATCAGATTTTGAAATTTCAATAGTTAATTTTTTTCTACCAGAAATTTCAAACTTTGAAATTTATGGTACATGATTTTTTTTTATTTTGAATTTTTTTAAAGTAGGATGAAAAAGCACCAATTATAGTATTTGAGATATTTTATTATTTGATCATTTTTAGTATATTAAATTAAACCTTAATGAAATCCTAAAAAGTATATTGCAACATTCTAATATCACGATCCAATTTTCTAGCCTAATTTTTTTTAATCCACCCTAATTGGAAATGTGCTAATGTTCTGATTCCACATGTTAAATGTCGGTCATGTAATAAACTATATAATAAATATATTAAATTATACATACTACACTATACTATACTATGTAATAAAATAAATTATTTATTAATTTGTAATGAAATAAATTAAAAAATGAAAAGAAAAAAAAATTGGTAGTTATATTTCAATAACAGAAATTTTGAAAATAAAATTTTCGAAAATTATTTTCAATCGGAAATTTGAAATTTCCGATAATAATATTTTAATACCGTTTTTTAAATTTCTGGTTAAAAACCAACTCCAAAAAATTTAATACGATCAAAATATTCAAATTTATTTTAATTTTTACTATTCCCTCGAGAGTATTTTAATAAATTGAAGTAGAAAAATTATTAATAAAGAAGTACAAATCACAATATGGAATATAAAATTCAATTTTCAACCATTCAAAGTCATCTCCTAGAAAAACTCTCCAAAAATCACCTCACAGACAAGAGAGTGATATTACATTATTTAGGCCCAATTATAACTTTTAAATTTGTGATTTTATTTTGACACCCAAATGCGGGTCTCCTTTTAGTTTTGTTTTTATTTTTCTTTTCAATTTTTTTTTAATATATTTCTTGTTATTGGGTTGGGCTTACAAAACTTTTACCATAAATAAGATGAAAGACAAAACTTTTACTCTGGATTTGATGAAGACTGGACGTAATACTATCAAAGAGGAGAAAAGAAAGGATTTAAATTAAAAGAATACCATGAAGAAACTTGTGTTTTAAAGAATTTTCATTCAATCTAAAATATGTATACATATAAAAAGAAAAATTAGTCTACAAATTATTTATTTTATTTACGTATAACACTTAAGTATTTTTTTTTAATAATTTATTTTTTAAAGCATTTACAAAGCTATTATTTATTTTTCTCTTGTTTAAAAGTGTCAGACATGTTTTTAGAGGACTTTTAAAAATGTTGGGAGGTAAGATGAGAAATTCTCTATAATTTAATGCAAATAAAAATAGGAATGATTTGGACTTTCGGTCCTCTTTGTGCCAGGTAAAAAAAAGGGAAAAAAATGAAATAGCAATGACTTGTGTACCAAACAAAAGCAATGATTTTGTAAAAAAGAAAATAGAAATGACAATCATATTTATTATTAACTCCGTTCTTTATTACAAAAACTAATTACTTTTTTTACATATACTAAAAAAATTAAATAGTGAAATTAATGTGTAAATATTTTAAAAATATCTTTATATTTGAATGTATTTAATTTGAATTTTTATATTTCAATTAGTAGTATTAATATGTATGTTTGAAAAATAATAATAAATATATGTAAAAATTTAAAAAGAGTATGTGTACTTAAGAACTATTTTTATCCAAGGGTATTTTATTTTATTTTTTAATAAGTAAAAATATTATTAAAGGGTTATAAGGGGTTCTCCAACCTTTATAATAAGCTACATGGTATCAGCATCATAGTAGAAGAAATATGTCCACCTTGAAGAGTGCAGAACTCCCACTGAATCATGTGTTCGAAAATGAAACTAAAACCAAATGGCAAACCCTTACAAATATACTTTAATTTGGTAGAATTTGACCCCTACACCTAAAACATATAGTGACACATAAAACACCAACACTATTTTCTAAAGGTATTTTACTAGTTATTAGAGATAGAGATATTAAATTTATTTTTGAATACAAATGTCTATAACGTTAAGTTGAATATTATATTATGCTCAATTCAAACCTAGATTCTCGTATGCGATTTTTTTTATTATTTCATTCGCACACAAAAAATAGTAATTTTATTTAATGGTTAAATCCAAAAATTATATAGGTAAAGTTTCTATTTAGAAAAATATTTGATGAGTAAAGCTTTTTATTCGTCGATTGATGTGATCTGCATTTAGGAATTAATGGACAACTAGTCTACAATTAGATAGATTCAGAAGGAAGAAAAGGATATCTTGCAAAGTTGCGATGGCTTAGAGGAGAGCTAGGATGAGTTTGGGAGTAAATCATTGCTCTAGTAAAAATTCATATATATGTTAGCGTCAAGTATAGTTTGTTTGGTGCAGTCTTTTCATTAGTCACACCTAATTGTTCTTTAGTATAGACTAAATATTGAATCTGGAATATCCATATTTAGTTAATATTTTTGTAGAAATAATGTTTTTTTATGATGATTTTCAATTGTTGAATTTATAGTAGTTGAACTTGTTTGTCTATTTTTAAAACTTCAACTATGAATGATATGTAAATTTTCATAGAACAATAGTGAATTAAACTTTTAAACAGATTTTGATGTTTGTCAGAATTTGAAAAAGGTTATTTCATGTCTTAAATTAAACTTTTGTAAAGTCTTGTTTAGTTTAATCTATTTCCTTCGTGAACAGTAATATTTGTTCGGAGTTTATAAAAAATAATTAAAATGATTGAATTGAAACATTTTAATGAGTTAAGTGAAAATGTTTGAAATTCATACTCGAGTAACTAATCTCTCATACATTGACATTTTTCATTAAGAAAAAAAATGCTGGCAGCCAAAAGTTGAATAAAAGGAAAATTCTCTTGTGGACCGGATATACCCAAAAGTTCATGGGAGCTAGCACATACTAAAAGATAATGGTGAAATATTATAAAACTTTTAAAAAACAAAGAATGATACAATATATTATTTTTTTGCAACACAAATTTGTTGAGTGGAAAGAGGTGATGAAAACAGAATATTTGGTTATCTTTTTATTCCTCTTTTCCTTTTGCCTTTTGTATGAATGAGTGTCCCATCGTGCATATCCTTTTCTAATGTCATCTTTATAAAAAACCTCTTTAGTCTTTTGAATGTAACTTTATAATAAAAAAGAGAGGGGAAAGAAAAGATAAAACATTGAGAAGATAAAAAGGAAATTAAGCATAAGATCGAGATTCCAAAAGCAAATTGCAATGGAGAAGAAAGCTGAGATGTAACTGATCAGTGGCTCAATGCCACATGCCTTTGACAAACTTAAATCAATTTATTTACCTGCATTAGAAAAAATTAAAACAATAAAATTATAAAAGAAGTGATCAATTAATGGAGAGAAAAATATGTGGTATGTGGGTATTAGTATTTAGTATTTAGTATTTACCATGTCCCTCACAAATCCTTCTCAAGAAAGCTAGGAAAATAATAAGTATAGCCACGCCTGCTAATAATCCAATAATTATGGCAAATGTTTTCTGACCATCATTCTCCGATTTACCTGCTACACCATAAGAATCAAATATTAAATTATCTAACAAAATATTCTTTTAATTTTCTAATCCGTGCACAACAAACTGTTTTGAAAAATAATTTGACCATTTATACATTTAAAATCCCAAATTATCAAATACTTAAGATTTCATGATTGAAAACAATAATTAATATCAAGATTAGGGGCTTACCATGGGGCTTGTAGTAAGCATGGGCCCCACCACCAGTAGAGTACCTCGCGTAACACTTCGCCAAAAACATATCTCCGTAATCCGCGGCAGGACAATCAATCCTCAACCGTCGGATCGCATCCGAAACACAATCCTGACACTCCACAAAACTCAAATCTCCACTACACTGCACCATTCCCTTCAACTGACCCGACCCACCAACCCTAAAATACCCACCCGAACCAACTAACCCGGATAACACTGCATCTCTCGTACCCGGATCGTACCCAATAGAGGGCCCACATTTCTTCAATATTACCGTTTTGTCCTCCACGCCCAAAAACTTAGCATTGTCATATTTCACGTAACATCCCTCTAACTGAACTGCTCCGCCGCAAGCCGCCGGACATATACTACCGGCGCGTGAGACGGCTTTATTGACGCAGGAGGCGCAGTCCGGCATGGAGAGATCGCCGCGGCATTGGTAGAGACCGTAAATGACGTCGTTTGGATTTGAGGCTATGATGGTGAAGTTGTTGTAGGATGAGTAGGTTGCTGAGTTGACTAGTGAGGTGAGTAGCGAGTTGAGGTTGAACTCGTAGGGTGAGGTTGCGGTGTACCTTTCTTGTGTGCACCCTCCGTAGAGGAATGTGTCCGTCGACAAGGATAGAGAATGGATGATTAAAATGTTGAAGAAGAATAACAAGAGGATCGTTTTTGTTTTGACCATTTCTTCACTATTGTCGAAGAAAGAGAGAGAGAGAACTAGCAAGATAGCTTTAGTGGTTTTGAATATATATATATATATATATATATCGTACGTAGAACACATGCATGCATATTGTTAATTCATACTACTATCGATTAATTCTCTATTTTTTTATTCATAGTAGTAACATTAGTGAAATTCACATCCATTTTATTTAATAAGGGAATGAATAACTAAAAAAATGTTTAATTATTTTCCGAACATCACACTTATTTATATTTGAATACATATGGTACTTAAATTTTTACTCATAAATAGGCCCTTAATTAGCTATAATCTTTTGTAACTAAAGCCATGGTATATGTAATAGAATTAATTTTTGTTACATATATAAGATTCCAAGTCAATGACCATGTCATCTTCTTTGTGGTGTTCCTAAAGCAAAAATTGAAAATTACTAATGCGGCCATGTGCGGTCCATTACAAACCTTTTCTCCCTCTAATATTATTTTCAAAGGCAATGGTTCCTTAATCCAAAGTATATTTTCTTTTAATACTTTGCTTTTTCTTTTTTTACAAAAAAGAAATCAGAAAACCACTTGTACAACTTTAAGTGTAACTTTAATCATTGTACTCATTACTGTAACAATCACCATAGTCTATAAGTTTAGTTGAATATACTAGTATGAATTATATTTCTTTTTGAAAAATACTAGTATAAATTATGATAGCGGAAAAGAAGGGTTTTTGCTTACCATGAAGCAAAGTAAGGGAAACATGCAAGTTTGTAGGACATAATTAACATGCATGACTCATTAGAAAAAGTTGATGGAGAAAACAGGAAGAGCAAAAATAGACGAAGTCGGTTCACTATTACCAAGGTATGCACCAAAATCAATTTCCAAAATCTAACACATGTCAAAATATTATTAATTATATCTCTTTCATCCAAGTGGTAAGAAATTCATATACTTTTAGCAAATACTTATGAGTTGATCAAATATTCTTAACTTCTGCATGAAGAAAGTCTACTTTAAAATAAAGAATTCACATTATGGGTTCTATAGATTTTTCGATAGATATTTTATTTTGGATACACAATTAAATGTTTCTACTTTATTCTCAAACTTATTTAGATATACCAACTCAATCATTTGAACTACAACAAAAATTAGTCAATGCAAAATTGAGAGTCATAAAAATATTCTTCAACCGTGGGCCGTGGCCAGTGGCCGAGTTTAAAAAAAATTATGCAATAGTCAAAATAAACTATAGAAATGAAATCGAAATTGATCCGATAATTATTATATATGTTATTTTTTAGAAAGAAAAATAGGATTCAAAATTTTTATTTTACATTTTGAGACTATAATTTATATGTTGTTCAAAAATTTAAATATATTACATTTAAGTGTTGAATTTATAATATTGAAATGACAATGTCAATTACAAGGAAGAGGTGTTTGAATTGTGATTCTCCTTTTTTAAAGTTAATTTTTATTTTTAGTTAATTTAATATCAATATTGGTTTTAAACACAAGAAAAACATAACGTTATTGGTTAATGAAATCAAAAGAAAATTTCCCTATGTGATATATGCTTAGTGAGTAAGAAATAAATAGGAATAAGGGGAAGAAAATCACATAATAATATATCATGGTCACTCATAGTGGACTACATCAAATCCTCACTAAAGTGTTTAAATAAGAATGTTCGAGACTAATCTTGATCAGTTACAATATTTTACTTTTCGACCTTGAAAGGGTTTCCAATAATTACCTTCCAATCTAAAAAGGGTTTTTACAAGTCACCTTCTAAAAAACGATTTTTACTATTCACTCGAACTATCTTCAACACTACAGTATGGACTTTTAAATGAAATTATTTAAAAAAGATTGAGGGGTCATAATACACTCAATACTTGTTTGAGTTTTAACTCTCAACAATACGACTCAGCAAATAGATCCTTAAATCTAGTGAAATAAAACTTGAGTTTTTGCTTAGTTGGATAGCTATTAGATTTCTCAAGAATGATTGTTTAAGTGATTGATTGTTTGCACTTTAAACTGTTGCTATTTCTTTAACCTTGAGGTTCCTTTTATAGGCTTTATGAAGGTTGATAAAAGCTCATATAGCCGTTAGCAGTCCAATTGTTACTTTAATAGACAAGTGTTGTTTGAAAAACAAGAATGTTATTGCTTTATAACCATAACGATATTTGTTTCTATTTTGAGTAAGTGCAACACTAAGAACATTTGACAAATATTTATGCTTTTTCTACTTTGTACACAAATTGTCCAGAGGTGCACATGCGATGTTTTGTCCTTTCTGTCCTGATTGTATTTGTTGTTTTAATCATCAATCTAGAGATTGATCTTGCTTGTTTGTTCTTGATGTTTTTCTTTTGCCTTTAGTAATATTTTGGAATGGATCTGTCTGAAATGATATTGTATATATAAGTCTGGTACTTTTGCAATGAATAATGTTATATTCGTAAACTAGAAGATTCTTTGTTTGATAAAACTAAAAGCTGTGAAAAGTCAGAACAATCTTTGTTTTTTCATACTTTTATTTTTAATAAACTAGAATGATCTTTAATTTTTAAAATGATTTTATTTTATCTAAAATGATATTATGTTGTTATGTTTAATATCTATCTTCAATTAATACACTTAAAAAAACATTGTTAAATAGAAACACACTTTAAGAATTATAATTATAAGATTAATTAACTTATCATCAAAATATTTATATAGAATTTTGCCTCGACAAATATAATTCTCGTCACAATATTAGTTGGTCACAACAACAAAAATGTAAAATTTTCATATATATTGTATACAAAAGTGTAAAAAAAGAAAGAGAGGTGGACCGCGCCCGACCCACACACACTAAGATCCACCAAGTCATTGTGGCAAGGTAAAACATATATTGTCTTTTGAAAGAAATTGGGAAGTTATTTACAACCAATTAAAATAAAAAAATTTGGCAAGTTATTTACAACAAATTAAAATCAATCATGTATACTATACTAACTATTGTCAAACTAAAAGTTCTAAAAAAAATTAATCACAAGATATGTGACCGATTTCAATTGATTGTAGATAAATACCCATATTGTAAATGCAACCTATCATTTACCTTGTGACAATGCAATATTTGACATGTATGGGCATGCATGTAATTCAACGCCTCTGAAAAAGTACATAATCGGACACAACAACATATATAATAAAAGATTTAGATTATTACATTTACTACACTACATACAATCAATACATCTGTAACGTTCGATTAAGATTAAATATTTTAAATTTTAAAATTGAACTTTTATCATATTTAAATTTAAAATATAAATTTTAACTTTGAATCATGCAATTTTGATTAAACGAGATGTATTTGATTAATCTGCAGTTAAAGGTTGTTGATTGTAGTCAATATGAATTCGTAAAAAAGATGATTTAATATTTTATGTAAAATAATATTTTTGTGTTGCTCTTTTATAACTTTTTTTTTTAATTTACTGTTATTATAACAAAATACATGTAGAAATTGTAAATATTGTAAAAAAAATCGATTAAATTTTTGTATTTAATATCTTAAATACTACTCCTTTTGTCTTAAATATAAGAGAAAGTGAGTCAACAAAAATAAATATATTTAATCAATTTTTTTATTAAATATATTAATTTTTATTAATCCATCTTAATTTCTCTTATATTCAATATCAGATGGAGAATTCAAATAAATATGTAAATTTTCAAAATTAAAATTAATTTCACTTAAAACATGAAGAAAAAAAAGACTTGCACCATACAAGCTCCTTTATACTTTTCCTATTAGTTACTTTAGCCTATATACTTTTGTTAAAAAAATAAAAATAAAAAATAAAAAACTTTAGCCTACTAGGACATTATTAATCTAATATAAGGATTAATTGTAAAGTAAACCTTGCACACTCACAAAGGAAAAGGCTTTCAACACTTTTCTGTATTACTCAACAATTACCTTTTTCTTTCGAATGAAGACACAATACTACTGTGAGTCTGTGACATCGCACTACACACCAACCAATATACCATAAAGATCTTTAATCTCATATCCTTGGTTTAATTACGTACCACACCCATTCTCGTTGCATCAGCTAAATTGTCTTTGTATACCAAATAGAATTTAACATCGACTTGGAAATGAATTGCATGAGCTATACATTTGTTTTTTCATTGAGAAAAGTAGTGGGCCTTAAATAATGGTTTTTGATCAGAAAACCATAGGAAAGTCTTCGTGAGAATATTAAAAGCTTTTAGTTGAGATATCCTTTAACTGTCCATTGCAATTAATATAGAAGCACAAAATAGGTCCCCAACTATTAATTAGTGCAAGTGTAACATTTTAGTTAGGTAAAATATGACTTTTTTAATCAATAATGATGATTAAATATTTCAAAGTTATAGAAATTTAATAAAATATTTAGTTTCATTTAAGCCGAGGTCACATTTATTTTTTGAATTTAGATTAGATGCAGCCAAGTGTCATTGGAATTAAAATAGATAGAGCATAGTTGTAAGTATAGTTATAAGTATTGGTTATTAAAAATATGTAATGTTGACTTAATGATTAAGGTAAAAGTGTTAAAAAGTAGAATAAAAAGAGAAAGTGAAATTCATCTCCATCAAAATACTAACGATATAAACCATATTAAAGATTAAAATTGGTTGTTGCTAAAATAATATTTAAAAAATAGCTATGCCCTTGAATTAATGATGCGCAAATTAATGTACATGATTGAAATATTCGGCAAATTCTTTATTGAAGATGAAACTGAATCGTTGTAGGCCATATCAAGAAGAAAAAAATAGTCTTCCAATCACATATTCGTGGATACTCTGTTTTTGTTTTTATTATATTATAAATGAAGTTGCCAATTTTTTTTATCTAAATAAAATGATAAAGAAATCTATATTGCAATATTCTAAATTCGAATTTATGATATATATTTAGAATAATAATATCGATATTTGTCAATTGAATTAAACTTTATAAATAAAATTGATGATTTTTTATAAAATTATTTGAATTTATTTATTGTTGTAATCAAACACAATTTATGAGTTTTAAAGTTTTATTATAATTATGTATTGTTATTGAACAATTTA
>JBBPBT010001311.1:500984-514082 GCA_037974875.1 Cicer bijugum | reverse complement strand
TTGATTTTATATTTTAAATTGAAAAAAAATAGAAATTAGTAATTTTACGGAGACTACTATTTTATACGGACTATATAAAGCATCATATTCAAATTCTCCTTACCCTCTCTATATGTGTTAGTTGGTTTTGCACTTAATTATATTTTTTTTTAATAAGTATTATAATAGAAACATAAATTAATTTTTTTGTTTAAAGATAAACTATAAAACAATTCAAATTGACTATAAATTTAACCCTACGATCAACTTTTTAATAATGTAATTTAGTCACTAGAATCTTTTACATAAAGAAATAGAGGTTGTAGTTATCAAGTAACTTCATACATCTGATTGTGATATGAGTTGAATATTTATCGACCTCCTTTGGCACTTCTAATTATTCATCAAAATAAAATAAAGACTTTAATTTGTGTAGTTAATTTCATGTAACATTTTTAATTAATCAGAAAATTCTAAAAAAATTATTTAATAAAAATACTTCAGATTTTAATATTTTTAAAATAAAAACATATAAATCTCTTCTAAAATTAATATTTTTTAATAATATTAAATTAATTAAAAAATATTACAGAACATTAAATTTCATAATAAAATTCGATTTAGACATCCATTGGACGGATCCGATTAACTTTATATTGAGACTTAAAAAGACAAGGTAGGACTGTAACAATAACAATGACATTATGATATGGGACCATGGAAGGATGCAAGACACGTCATTCCGCATGGGAATTTTAATTCGGTCCATTCAGCATTGAGCTTGCATTTAATTTTCATTTTGGTAGTTGTTGGAGATATCAAATTTTCTCCCATAGTTGAAGATTATTTGTCTGTCTTGGATTCACTTACATTGCCAATCTTCTTTTTCTTCCATATTTTATGACACAATGTGAAATAGCATGGTCTCTTTCACTAGCCTAATAAACTAAAAATAAGGAGCCCAACAATCAGAAACATGGTATATGCTTTGGTCTAACGGACAACATGTAGTAGTGTATATTATTATATCGCTTGATTCTTCTTTTGTCTCACAACTACCAATAATATGTATTTATTTTTTATACAATGTTAAATAAGTTTTTATATATAATAACCAATTAGATATATTTTAGATGAGTTAAGAGTAAAATAATTAATCATTATTATGGTAAGGAGATACATCTATGTTAAGTTATGCTACTGGTATATTAAAATCGTAAGTGTTGATTGTTATTGTTTATTTTTCTTTTCTAATAACTGTTGCATTTTACTATTTAACACAATAAAATAATGATAAATAAAAGAAACATATATAATTTTACTCAATAACCCTTATTATATATTTTCATTATTATGAAAGAAAAATAGAGAATAAAAACTTGAGAGTAAGTCACATAATATTAAATAGATTGTGCAATAAAAAAAAAACACAATTTATTGTCTTTTTTATAAGATGAAATTGCAGACAACTTGCATATCAGATTCTAATAGAAATATGATATTCAATATAATAATATCTAATATTTTTCAATTGCAACAATTATTAATACTTGTTTTGTGACAATTTTTGTAGAAATAACAAAAGTATAATTTTATTTTATATTTTAAAGTTTAATTTTAGGAAAAGAAGTCACTCCTGCTCTGAAAAGTAAATTGGTCTTGTTGGGTGAAGATCCAACAACTTATATTGTTTTGAATTTGATTTATTAAAGTCTGACGTGGTAGCCATTGATTTTAGTTTAGCAGTTTCAAATTGTTTAACTGTAATGAATGAATTAGTCTTAGTGCAGATAATCTGCATCCATGGAAGTAGAGGAAAAGAAAGTTGTACTGCCCTCTCCCCCACTAAAAAAAATGCCATAAAAAAGTAAAGATAAAACCAAATTCATTCGCACACAGTAATTAGCAAGGCCTCAATTCTCAAACACATAGCAATTTGGCATTTATCTGTAGCAGTAAACTGTCAATAAGAATATTAAGCTGCAATTACAAATTGTGATGTATGGTTGTAGATTACAGAACACGTGAATTTCATTCACTCCAACTAAATGCAATATCATCAATAGTAGCCTATGACTTGCACAGGCAAATGCAAGTTAAACTATTGCCGCACTACTATACAAAACCTGCAATCTAAATCAAAACAATACAACAACATGGATATGTTAAGAAAATTACAAAGCAATGACCGTTACATATATCACGTCAACTACATATTTAACTGTACTAGTCGGATTCTTCAGAATGGTCAGATGTCAAATTCGACTCTTCTTCCTCTTGCTCTTCAATTTCATCAATTTCAGGTGACCTCCTGGCAGACATCTTGTTCATGGCTGCAGTTTTGCTTGCTCTCTGTGAGCGACCTTGTACTGTACGAAGAGTGGTAGGTACAACAGAAGCAGGTGAATCTTCTTCATCGGAACTATCTTGTTCAATCCTTACCCTTCTCCTCGAACGTGCAGCTCTAGTTGGCTGTACGGCCGGTGTTTGTGGCATTGCAACAGAAGCATCCAAATCCAGGTTGAAGTCGAGTTCCAGTTTCCCTTCAACAAATAGAGTAGGAGAAGAAAAACGTTAGCAATAAAAAAGGTTTTCGAGAGGGGTCTGTATAACCAGTAAATGACAGATATTAATGAAACCTTGCATAATGAAATGTGAAAGGGAAAGGAAGGTTGCCAGTTAAAATTATGTTTGGAATAATGGTCAACTAGATGAAATGAGGGTGGCAGCATGATTTTTCCAAAAGCATAGCTTCTACTAAAATCATGGCGCTAACAGTGATTTCATCAAACTCACTAACAATCCAAATATATACGAAGTGATCTTTCATGTTACTGATTAAATTTAAACTCAGTTGGTTTCTTATACATGCTTAACAACCTCCTTGTCCCCAAATCATCATAGTAGTAAGACCACAACTAGCTTCAGTACAAAGCCCAATCCACATTTGAGGCTTTGGTCGGATGATAAAAGAAAAGAACCAGAGTCTAGGGATGTTATCCTTTCAGACATTGTCGAAGAAAGAATAAAGCATTACCGAAAATGAGATTAACTTCATCTTGCAAAAATGCCTGATCTGGTTGCCTATCAACTGTATTTAGATGCTCAGCCATGCGTCTCAATTCTTTAACAAGATCCTTCTCTGAAGATACACATTCAACCATACGACATAAGAGTTTCCTCATAATTTTTATCGGCCCTTGTTCTGATAACCGAAAATGAAGCGAGACAAGTATTCTACATAGTGCCGATACATATGCCTTCTCAGCAGCTGTCTTCTTCGAGTGAAAGCTAGCGACCTTAACAAAAAAAAAACAAAGAAACATTTAATTATGCCATTTCTTTTTCTTCACTATTTAACAGGTAACATAAATTCATTATGCTATTGTGTCCAAGTGACATCCATCAGCTTTATGCTAGTTGCATGCCAAGCTTCAATGAGCACACAGTAAAAACCAACACCCACTTTGCATTATTTCCAATTTTCCATATATAACATGCACGAGCTAATTTCTTGCAGCATACGAAAGAGCAAAAGGGTGGAGAATTACCAAATATATACAGTAAAAAGGTTCATAATTTTAATTTTAAGAATAAAATGTCTAAAGTCTTGCCTCCAATCCAGCATATATCTACTTACAGTTTTCTTCAATAATAAAATGATTATATGTAGTTTTTATATCAAAACTAATGTCATAAGTAACTCTATCACCAGGTAATAATTCAGTCCAAAATCACAGGTTCCGGATCAATAAAAATTTTAATCTGATGCAGATAAAAGACTAAAAGTAGATTAAGCAGCAGGATTACAAAAAATGACTAACGTGAAATGTTTCCTTTTTGTGTTAAATGGCTTCAGGCAAAGACTGTAGTAACGGTGCACCATTTATTAAAATGGAGTACACTGTGCACCATAAATTACCACATTAAAAACAGGCTTTCCCTTTTCAATTCAGTAAAGTAATGGGACTAGGACTACAACTATAAAAGAGCTGCTTAAAATAAGTTAATCATGTATAGATTCTAAATATAAAATTGAAGAATTTCTGCAGCCACAATACGCAGATATCATATAATCTATCTCAACATTGACGGAGAAAAAGTAAATAAAATAAAACCATTAGAACATAGCAAATAAAGCAGAATTATGTGCACAACCCCTACCGATCCATGTGAAGGTGAAGGCGTACAGCCTTATTATAACAAATTAAGTGAATAGATGAGCAAGTTAACATATATTTAACAAACATCAAATTTGTGGATGGTTTACCTCTATGGCTATGCGTAGTGCAAGACCCTCCTCGCCACACTCAAATGGAACTTCAGCACAGCCATCAATAACTTGTGGGTGTTCTGTACTGGAGTTTTCACACTCTGCTTCCGTCTCTTTAACGAATAATGGAATCTGCACCATCTGCAACATAAAACGGGAAGCTTGAACAGCACGCTTCCGCATCTGAGACACCATAAAAGTAGAACCCCCAGAATTGCCAAAAATTCCTGGCCACATTGAACGCATAACTGGAATGAAAGCCTTTGAAACACATCTCTGTATTTAAAAAATAAAACAATTAAGGCGTAAGATATGACATTCAAATAACAAAAGTAAAAAATAAGAATGATGGATAATGTAAAACAAATAAACTATGTCATCATTAATGCTTGCCTTGTGATTTGTTGACAGACACGGGTAGTTCTCAAAGAAAACAGATAAGCATTGCTTCAACCTGGCAGGTGAAAAACATTCTATCAAATTAGATATTTGTACAGGGCAAGAATAGTACCGAAGGGGAAAATTTGATGAATAGATAATACCTGTACAGATTTTCGGAGACGTCGCTGAAGTACAAGTAAATGAGCTTAGTTAAAAGCACAGGGTGCAAAGAAGTCGGTATGCTTGGATAGTTGTCACTAAGAAGAAGAATTTTCGCAAACCCCTCCCCAAGTATAGCAAAAATGCATTCGTCTTCATTGCTAGTTAAAGGAGGATCAGCCCAGTCATCATTTTCAAAGCCACCGTATAAAAGATCAAGCACGCCAACGTTTGAATTTGAATCCCCTTCGGAATCAGTGAAGTTCACGGGACAAAAACACTTCTTGTCACCGTTTACTTGGATAGGAATATCGGGATTTAAAACCCTGTCAACTTCTTGAGGACCATGCCACATCAAAAGATCAATTAATGCTTTACATGCCTCTATACTAATTAAATGTGGCCCCTTAATGTATGAAATCGTCAGCTGTTTCAAAAGTTCAGCATTTGGTCTCCTCTCCAAAAGTCCAAAGAGACCGAGGCATCTGACAGCAATTCTTTGAACGTCCAAGTGAGATTGTTTCGCCTGTGCATATCATTGTCCACACAGTAAATAGTTAGTGACCAATGCAAAATCTACAAGTATAAACTGATTTGGCCCTCAAGCGAATTTTTAATTAGCAAGACATTGTTAATTTCACAAAACAAGTCTACAACTCAATGAATGGATGTATATCTAGTTATGGACAATATGTATACATAGGCGTACATCCTTTTGCAGATTTTTTATTTCTGTAAACTTCAAACAACAGCTAGTATTATTATCATAGTTTGTTCAACCATGAGGAACTTAAGTAAACGGATTTTAACAGTGAATGAGCCATTTTTCAACAACTTTTCAACATTGGATAGATATAGAATGAGCCATTTTTCAACAACTTTTCAACATTGGATAGATATAGAATTATAGATTTATTTGTAGTAAATGTATCAACATGCATCATAATTTTCTTAATTTTTACAATTACACCATTTCGTGCTTGCAAAAGATCAGTCTAAATACTTAACAAAGTAATGATGATGCAAGAATATTTCCTATGGTTGTAAATTAGACCACACTGCATGGCATAACCAATTTTTGTCAATTTATAATTATAATTTATATATTGCAGCAGATTTATTAATCAATAAATGTAGATTAAAAAATAATTAAGAGATTCGCAATAATTTGTTACCCCAGGAAGTAGTAAAGATTGGAGTAGTTCTTCTGGTTCTATAGCTTTGCCCTGAAGAAAGCGCATTGACACTGCATTTTTCAATAGAAGGCCAGTAAGAGAAAGGGTGTGTATCCACTGCATATAATCTGCTGTTCTTTCCCTACAAGGTCGAGCTAGCCTTTCTATGATAGCAAGAACAACCTCTTCAAATTCCCCAGCAGCGGCATGGACTTTCCTTGCCAATCTGGCTACGGCTTCAGCCCAATCAGTGTCTCCACCAAAACTTAAGCCATCTCCAATGACAACAACAATCCCTTCATTATCAACCTCATGTTCGGGAGGCTTGCTCATCAGCTCCTGCAGAAATGCACCAGCCACCTTTCTATTTGATGTGTCAGAAAAATCAAACATAGCACCAAGTAAAAGCAGCTGCCGGCAAGCAAAGCGATGGTTTGTTCCTGCATATATTAGATTTAAAGACTTAAGTATGCATTAGAGTTGGGTGTCTCAGCACCATCCAAATAACCATGTACATACCAGCATTGATATGAGCTCTAACCAAATCTATGTATTCATCTACTGTAGCAGGAAGAATTTTTTCTAGAAGGTCATTTTTATTTGAGGCTTCTGCCGCATATACTTCTGCTTCGGTGCCTGTTGTGGCTGCAGCATCCGAGCCTATGGCCTATTGGGGCACAAAGCATAAACAGAAACGAGAAAGTCAGGAAGTGAGAAAGACAGAATTATGAAGCACGGATTCACAGAAAGAATTCTGATTTGATTTCACAATGTCTTTAGAGTAAATTATAGCTACTAGTGACATGCATTGATATGCTAACAAAATCATACGAAGAGTGTTATTAAAGTAATGGTGGAAATTTGTTTCTTTCTCTTTTGGAACATAAAACGTTAACCGAAAATGTAGCAAAAATACCAAGATACTGAATAATAAAGAATTAAAGAAACTGTTAAAGCGAAAACCTACTAAGCAATAACCATAAAGTGCTACTATTTCCGCTATTTGACCACACTGATTTAACCACCAAACTGTGATAAAAAAACTGAGAAGTAAATAAGAAAATGGCTATATGTTCCTTTTTGACTCACTTGTGCTTCTGACTTCAAACGTTCGCAAACAGTTCTCCAATAAAGAGCAGACTCTGCCTCCATCAACACAATGCTTGGTGGACAATGAACCGAGTCCCCTACAATTAATTTTCAAATCAATAAAATATGGAACAGAATAGCTAGCCAGATTAAATCCTAATCTAAGCATTCCAGCTAAAAATAACGGATAAGTTCTTGTCACGGCATTCATGAAATTAAATTCAAGGAGGCAAGAAAATAGCTAACGACGTACAAGATAGTGCAGGGGCATAGCCTTAATCAATCCACCTAACCTATCCATTTCCATAAGTCTCCTAACAAAAATCTGAGCTTGTGCTCATAAAAGTCAAATACATTATATGAATATTAATATTCTACATACTAGTCAGGACTCGTTGGCACCAAGTGTCAAAAACAAAATTAAGAAAGTTACGCAGTCGATAATTTTTTGTAGAATATGAATTTAAGTAAATTCAATTGTTAAATCATACGGAAATGCTAACAAGTGTTCTTCAGATACTTGTCAAGAAACTAAATAAGAACATACTTTTCTTAAAAGTAAAGCATTCAATGCATAAAAACTTAACTTTTAGTTACTTAACTTTTTGTTTTCTTTTTTAGTTACTTAACTTGTTAGCATGATCCTAAATCATATTATATCAACTTGATGGTTGTTTATACATAATTTAGGTAATTTAGACAATTGTAGGCATATAATGTAAGAGGAGATATTTACTTATATTATGAACATAATATACGTTGAAATAGAGTACCCCAATGAAATTAAAAGTTGTATTTTAATTGAATTATTAATCTACTCAAGGGGAATTTTTATTTCAATTGGTTAAATTTGCATTTCACAATGCATTATTAAAGTTGTAATGTGTGTTTTAGCATCATAATCATAATTCATAACAAACACAATATTTCAACCTTAATATCAAATTTATTTTTGAAAGATTTAATCGAGCAACATGTAACAATACAGAAATGTGTAATAAAAAAAACGAGATTTAAAACACACATCTAACCTTCTGTTGTCTCCCTGTTTGATGATATATGCTGCTGGATACTTGCACCATTATTTAGTTTCACTAAACCAGATTTTAGAAGGGCCTCCATGACAGACTCGCTCACTGTTTCATAGGTTTCAACATCGAGATACTTCAAAAGCTCTAAAGGATCACCATTACAGCACTTCATAAGCCATTCATCTTTCAATAGTTTGAAACATTCCTTTGAGACAGCAACAGATCGATCAGCAAGTCCTCTCTGAAGAATTACGGTCCTGAGCTTAATGCTACAGACACCAGGAAAATAAAAGCCCAAAGGTTACAACAGGGAACTTAAGCAAAATAATATTCGCAACAGATGTTTCAGAAAATTGCTGCTATTATAATAGTCAGATGTCTTGGTGACTGTATTTATTGGATTCTACGACACAACATATTTTTAAAATAAAAAGACCGGCAAAGACATATACAAATAAAGTTACAATTTAAGACCAATGTGTCAAAAGATTTAAATGTCTTAGAAGCGATATGGGCTGGGGACATGGAAAGTAATATTCATTTCATAATCGGATAAAATATTGAGATCCTTTGCATTGTAGTATGCACGTAAGACTAAAATACAAACCGTTACCAGTAATGAGAAAATCAATGGCGTGATTATCAATTTATCATAATCCATCATTTACATCCAGTACTCATGTCCTCGTATTTATTTTAAAAAAAATGTTGACCAATGATTTGTTTCTTTTTCAACAGTAGACAACTAGCACATTATTTACACTCTTAAGTGAACCCTTAAGAGTGTAAATAGAACTATTACTCTTTTACCATACTGCATTTACCTTAAGCTCTGAAGAGGAAATTTATTAGCTAGAACACAGTATGCTGCTTTGCGAACAGATTCACTCACATCCAAGGTACAATCAATGATAACTTGAGAAGTTGCACTAGAAGGAGGCAAAGACAACACAATCATCTTACGAACGTCCTGCACACGTTTTCAAGTTTAATAACGGAAATATTGGATATCTGCGTACATATGTAGTATTAAGATGTACTAGCAAATTAGCAATCCTAAAATGTCCCCGCAGATATTCCAATAATAAGAACAGTACATAAGATTAAAGACTCGAAGAAACCAGGTAAATAGGGGGGGAGGGGGAACAGTGAGATTAAACTATGTAGTCAATAGCGGAACCATAGTGGCAGACCCCAAAACGCTATAGTGGGTAACAATATGAACACTACATCAAAGTTTAGAGAAATAATACAAAAAAGCTATTTATTAATACAATACACATGAAAACTAAAAGCCAATTCATTACTAATAATTAAAGTTCATTGCTATCAGTGTTCAAACCCAATATAAAATCAAATCCGTTTTAAGCATTTAAAACAAATACAAATTATTTCTTCAATGGAGGAAACACTATCTCCAAAAATATCAGGTTGGCCGTATCAAAAACAAATTATTTATCTTTCAAACATTAAATTGTCTAGTTGTCTAACATTGGCGGTTACAAAAAAACACTTTCTCCAAAAGTTCAAAATGTTGTTCTAGGGTGAAATGACTAAAAAGCCCCAAAAAATCATAACTTTACAACAGTTTCGCTATAGCAGCCGTCAGGTGGCGTTACAGCCGCTACGGCTAGGGTTTTGCATAATGCATAATGGCGGCTACGGCTAGACTACAGAGATTAAGCATACTAGTATATGATTTTAGTCAAAATTGTGTCTATCCTTTGGGTCAAATCTTTAAATCAACCTGATATTAACATTTCAAGTAGCCAATACCTATTAGCTGTTTCCTCAAATAAATAAATAAATTGGGTGCAGAAGAAATGATATTACAATGCCAAGCCATGCTAGAAGTTAACCTCAAACCCTCAGATGATACTGTATCTAATATCTAATATAATATAATCTATTAAAAACCCTATACACAAAACAGCACATTTTGATACAGGCATGGAAGAAAGTTAAAATGGAAAGAAAAAAAAATCAACAAATGATTGGGAGACTCACCACATTCTGTTCCAAAGGAAGCATCTCAAGGAATAAATCAAGGATATCACTGTTAGCAGAATCATTCCCAAAGCGAGAAAGCGCCCGAACCGCAAAAGTACGCACCACAGCGATCTTGTCCCGTACCCTAACCATCATACATTCTATCACCTCATCCCATAAATCATTGCTCACTTCTGCATCATCTGGTAACCGCAATATTATCTACAAATCAACCAATTTGGTTCAAATCATAACCAACATAAATGAATAAATAAATAAAATTATCAAATAAGCTACTCTATCACTCTATCGTACTTTAGTTCTTTCGAATTTCAACAATTAATAGTCACATTAAATGGTGAAATTAACTTAGTTCGTTCTAATTAGCGTGAAATTAACTTCAGGTATATGTGAAATTGCTAACAGTAAATTTGTGCTTCAGACTGAAACAAAAATCAACATTGATAAATTAGAATTTAGCTCAATTCCTTACCTCGGAGACGATCTGGCAGGCTCTAAATCTAACGGTCTTATCTGATGCCGCTGCGGCGACAAGGAGGAAATGAAGGAAATGGTCGAGAAACTCGTCGCAAACGGCGGCATCGTTAGGGTGACGGACGGCAGTGAAGGAAGAGACGAAGGAAACGATGCGGTCTGCGGAGGCTAGGCGCTTGTGGAAGTTGAAGAGAGGAATTAGGGCTTTGGAGAATGCAGTGAAGAAGTGTGGCGGAGAAGAGGATTTGGATCGAAGGAGGGAGAGTTCCTTGAGCTTTCGGTTGTGTGTGGCGTATGAGGTTCGAACTTCGTCAAGAATGACGGCGATTTGTTGTGTTAACTGCTTCTCTTGGTCTGCGTTGTCGTCCTCCATTAACGTTGCTGGGGATGAGATGAAGTGGGAGAGAGACTGCAAAAAGGTGAGTTTGAGGCTCAGTCGTGATTATTTTGATTTTTGAATTTGAGCGGGAGGAAGTTTCGTTTGTTTTGGACCTATTTTATACGGGCCGTATCACTACCACAGGCCCATCAATTCTCATAATTGTTAAATGTACTGTACTGTATACCCCTTTACAATAGACTGCATTCCTACATTTTTCTCATTTTTTACAATATTAATCCTCTTACAAATATGCACAATATCAACGGAGGTTGAGTATATGAAGGGGCTACACTTTCATAATTGAATTAATATTTATTTTAATTGGGAGAGAAATACACATTTGATATTTGATGCGGCTCTAATAGAATTATATATCATAGAAACTACAGTGAACAAAACCTGATAAATAAATAAATACAATTTTAATGTGAAGTCATTTTCTCAATGATTACTTACAAATACATCCATGGAAAATAATGAACATTTATGAGAAGTTATTTCATTCTTAGAAAACTTTATATTCAAAAAAAAAAATCTCAACCTTAAAATAAATATGGATATAATCATTCCTTACTCGTGTATTCTCAGAAATATGATTACTAAAGTTGAAACAATTATACCATCCATCACAACAGTTAGACAAAAAAAGTCGTGAGAGTGTTCAATAGGTGCAACTGCACGTATCTTAAATTTTTAGAATATCGAATCATTTTTTTTATATTTGACTTACACATAAGTTGTCCCAAACATTTTGAAGACTTTGTTCTAATTTTAAAAATTATTTTCTTAATAAAAAAAACACTAAAAACTTAAAAATAATATTTATTTATTTAAATTATAATAATAATAAAAGAAAACTAATAAATAATATTAAGTGCATTGAAAATTTGATTCTACTATTTTTTTATTAAAAAGTTTGACCTTTTTAGTGTTTCTAGTTTTCAATTGTGAGCCTTTTTTTTTCAATTTGAATTGCGGCGACATAAAAAAAAAACACTAAAATCATAAACTTTTACGTTTGTATTGCAGTGTATAAAAGTATACTTAAACGTTTATGCACACATATTATGAGTTAGATGACCGTTTTCAGTAGCAAGAATAAAAATGAGTCATTTCAAAAATAGTTTGGGCTTCTTGTATCAAGACAAAGGTCCACAAAGCTCAAAAGACCTAACAACTTCAAAATAAATTATAAAATTACCAAAACATCCTATTCAGTATTCATCGTAATAGATGATAAACAAAGTCAAAATTAAAACAAAGGTAGTCTATATGCACAGGGATCGACGCTCCTAATCCTACAAAACTACCGTGGGTACACTTAACAAATAAGGATTACAACACAACTCTCAACTAATAATATTATTCATATTTAAATTAAATATATATATATATAGTGTTTAATATGTTTTTACATATTAAATATTATAATTTTTCTTCATAAAAATATCATTTTAATTTTATTATTATATAATAATATTATATTTTATTATTTTAATTATTATAAATATAATTTTTAAATTTATTATTTTATATATATATATATATATGAATGAATGTGAATAAGAATCTAAAAGTCTAAATAATACCGTGAACAAAAATAAATATTTAAATTTAATATTTATAAAAAATGCGAAAGATATATTTTTCTCAACCAATCAAACAAAGTGGGAGAGCCAAAATGTACCCTCACCTCATTATCATTGCTAAATTGACAAAAATAATGATTATTATTCCTTTGTTCAAGTAATAAAACAGTCTCAAAATACAGAGCATTAATTAGTTCTTGCACTAGAAAAAAAGAAGTGAAATAAAGATCATTAAGTTTTTTCTTTTTAACTAATGAAGACTGTTAAATTAACATATGTCCTTGACTAAAAATAAAAAAAGTTAACATCACGTTCTTGAAAGATATTTAGGTTGGGTGACTCAAAAATAAAAGGCTAAAAAACATGTGAATAAATGTTAAATATTTCATAATTTTTTCTATTGTTATTTTTTTGGAAAAATAGTAGTGGTAAAGCTCAAAAAAATCTCCAAAGGATTTTATTAAAACGGATTTAAAGAATAAAATCATTTTTTATTAAGAAACAACTCAATAACATATTTGTTAATTTACAAAAATTAGATACTATTTCAATTTAC
>JBBPBT010001311.1:443410-474298 GCA_037974875.1 Cicer bijugum | reverse complement strand
TATTTTCAAGATTAATCATATTAGTCGTCATTGTCATCTAAATTAAAATTTTCAAGGATGCATTGAGTAGATTATCAAATCATTATCACCATGATATGCATTACTTTGTAGATTGCATCACACACTCAAATTAGAGTATCACATACCTTAAAGTGAATTTTAAAATTTATATAATTTAAAAAATCAATGATATTATCATAATACAAAACTTGATACAAAATGAAATATAAATATAATACCTTATAAATTACAATGCGGTCACATTTTTTTTATATAAAATATCAAAATATTATATTTGTGTCAAATTTTGTATTCCAATAACACAAAAAATTCACATTCCATTATTTTTTCTTCTTCTACTTATTATATATATATATATATATATATATATAATTGGACGTTGGTTGGTTTGGCCAAAATGAAATCCAAATCATGTAAGGAATGTTGGGTTAGGTCTATTAGGAAGCATGTTACAACATTGGATTAAATTGGATCAAACCACTTATTTTTGAATTGAGTTGGATTAGGTACTAAGTTACCTATATTTTTTGTAATTTAATTGTTAATGATGAACGATCATATTTTTTCTAACAAAACATCACAACCTTATGTTTTCCAAAATATTATAGAGTAATATATTTTCACTATTTTTTAGCAACTAAAATATATAAACATACAATTGATAATATAAAAGTTAATAATCACATTAATTCATATAAGATAACATAAGAATTAATTTATTGTTAAAAAGTGAATATATTATTTCGATTATCTGATATTATCTGTATAATGATTCTTTAAAATATCATTTGGACATGCTTTTAGAAATAAAAACCTAACTATATGTTTTTGTAAAAATTAGAGGAGGTGAAAAAACAATAATCTTTCTCATGTTATGGGAATAGAGTCAGGGAGAAAGGAGAGAGGTAGAGGAAGAAAAAAGAGATGTAAATGCATTAAAGAATTAAGGAGAGTGAATAAAAAAAAAGGATATGAGAAGGAGGCGACGGTGAACATGGTTGAGAGATTTTCAATATTAGAGAATCTTGGTAGCTTTTCGAGATGAGTTGAATCAGATCTTATAATTAGAGCCATTTGAGAGAGAGGAGAGATGAGGAGGGAGAAAAGGAGGGAGAGAGATAAATAAATAATGAAAATCTATGGAAATCCCATGTTGTAGGAAAATATTTTTTATACTAAAAATTCACTAAAAAAAGTCTAACAAAATTTCATAAAATTTATTTTTGAAAGCAATCCATTAAAATTTAAAGTTTTAAATACCATAAGAATTTTAATAAGTTGTTGAAAGTCTTGATTGAATAACAAATTATTTCTATACTTTGTTTAAAAAATTTAAACAATACTAAATTGTGTACCTCAAGACTTATTTTAATTATATTAAAATATTGATTGAATACTTCAATAATTTTCTATCACAAAAAAACTTTTAAAATTGTAATCCAATACACCCCACAAGGCTTAATTGTTATTATGGTCTCTTATTTTCACTAATTCACTAAATTGATCCATTTATTTTAACATCTGAATGTTGGTAATTCATTCAGTTTTTTTAACTAAAACAATGGTGATTTGATAAATTTTAAATGATGTGACTTATGATCTCATGATGTAGAACTATATATATATATATATATTAATTATTTATATGTATTAATTAAATTATAAATAATGATCAATAATTTCGTAAAGTTGAAATTTTTAGATATTTTTATTGTAATTTAATGAGTATTAGTTATTTAACATTATCATATAATCTATCACATTGTTTAAATTCTGACATATTATTTTTTAATTACAAAATTTTGAGAAAGAGACCAAAACTATTTGATTTTAAAATAAGATAGTCAATTTAATAAATTGGATAAAATATAAATACCAAAACTATAGTTTAAGTCTTTATTTAAATAATTGGTTTATACATATATCTAGTTTGTTTGTCTCTCGTTTTATTTGTGTTTTTGTCATTTAGGTGTAACATTGTTTTGTTTATTGTCTTAATGCGACATTTTAACTTATTGTTTTGTTAAGGTATTCATTTGATTCAAATTACCAAATCAATTTCGATCCAATATAGATGCAATTAATTATTTTGGCGTCATCAACTTTGTAACTTTTGAGTTTATTTGTAGATTTATATTTTTGGTTTTAGGGCCTTTAAATTGTATTATTTTCGATTGGTGTAATTGTATCAATTTGAATGAACAAATATTGATTGTAGTAAAAAAAAAAGAAAATAAAATACAGATTTAGTTCTTTAAGTTTAACTTAATTTTCATTTAGGTCATTTAAATGTATTTTTTTCTTCCTATTTTAGTCATTTAAGTTACATTCATTTGCATGATTAGTTTTTAAAATATATTAAAATATACTTGAAATTCTTTAATACACTGTTTTTAACATTTATTGTGTTTAAATTGTTGTAAAAAAAATAAAAATAAAAATTATTTATAAAATTTAATAAAAAAATTTTAAAATAATTATTATAAAAGACATGTTACTATAACATTTAATAAAATTTTAAATGATCAAAATCTTTCTATTGAACTTATTATTATTGTTGAAATTGAAATAAAAAAATAACAATACCAATATAACGTAATTTAAAATACTAACCATATTGGTACCTATAATATGTGTGTGGGAAGGGTGTAACTAGAATGATGTGTGTGTGGGTGTAAGAAAAACAACATAAATATATTAAATATGATTTATAGGTGGTGCATGATGTACAAACGAACTTACGTAAATTTTGTTTTCTTTCTTTAATTAAAAGCCTACGTTCAACAATGTTTTGAGTAAATGTAGTCCAAAAACAAAAAACATTGCTTGAGAGATAATTATTTTATTCCAATTATTCTTATAGGGGTGAAATGTTATAAAAAAAACCAATAAACTAATGTCCAAACTATTAACAATATTAAAAACTCGTTTAAAAATTAAGATTATACTCGCAAATCTCTTAAAGATATTTATTAAGAAAACAAAAGAGATACTAAAAAATACTAACTTTTAAATAAAAAAATATTAAGTTTTATAATTCTAAAATATTAAATACACAATTTTTAAACTTTCTTTTTTACATTTAGTTTCTTAACAAATGGTTTACAAATACTTATTAACATTTCTTAAAATATAAACAAAATCTAAATGTGATTGCCATAAAAAAATATAAAGTACAAAATTAATAAAAATTCACTAGTTCAAGTAACAATTTCTTTTGCAAAGGTTCAACAAACAAATTAAATAGCAATGTTTACATATGTAATGTTTTGCAATCTATTTTTTGTTTTTAAAAAAAATAAAAAAGGCTTAAATTCTAAAACAATGTTTTAACTTTGTTATAAATAATGAAAAGGCATAAAATTAAAATAAAATTCCGAAAATTCATAAAGCAACATAAACCCCTACAGAAACTCTGTAGCAGCTACCCTGTTGATCCTCACCGGAAGAGATGTCTCTGCGCATGTCAATGGCGAAATTGTTCAGAAAACTTCGATTTCCTGCTTCCAACGCCTTCTCTACACTTTCCACCAATTCATTGCCCATCTCATTTTCCGGTACGGTTCATTCTTACTCTCCAATTTCACTCTCTTTCTGATTTGATGGCACTCTTTTTTTTTTTTTTTTGTGTGTGTGTGTGTGTGTGTATTCAACCATTTTCGAATTGAAAACACAACGAAAATTATTACTTTAAGTTTTCACAAAAGGAGCTTTCTTTTTGAAGTTGAAATTTCACTCAGTTTTTCTGCTTAAGGAAGATGATTTTTTTACTTATTGTTATTACTTTGTTGAGTAGTTATTATTTTATGTTATTTTTCAGGTAAAAGATTTTCCCACTGGTATCAAAGTGGAGCATATGGTTGGAGAACAAATCTTAGGGATCCTTGTTCATGGATTGTTATATCTGGACATGTAGGTATGCTTTTTATAACTAACTGATAAATAAATTGTAGTATTGTTGTTTTCAATGTGTAATGACGCCATATTTATAGTTTATGTGATGATTATTCTATTGCTTAACCTAATTCAATATGGAGACAACTCTTCTAAGTGTGAGCTAGGTAGCAACGTTGAATCTTTTAATTGTACGGAGATCAAAAGTAGGAAACATTGACACAAATACTGGAAATGGCAGTGATATGTCGACACCGGTTATAATTTGTGAAATTGGAAATGATTGAATGAGTGTAACCACATGTGTCGTGACATGTGTCAAACAAGGGACACGTCTTCTTCAATCTGAAGTGTCGGTACTACATAGGTTCAAAAGGAAAATTATTGTCGAGCTTGTACTTATCAATACCGTCTCTTGTTTTTCTTCAGTCATTATATTTGATGCCTTTATGATCACATGTTCATACAATAATGCCTCAGAAATCTGAATCATCTTCCTTTTGAATGTATAGTAAAAGAAAACCTGTTAACTTCAACAGCTTAAGTTTCTAGGCGCTGTCCCAAAAATAGGTTTCCTGACTGACACACATCTCATCCAAAAGACTTTAGTCTGGAAGCATGGATAAAGATAAAACTCACCCTTACCTTTTATTGAATTTTCTTTTAATTAAGACAACAAAGACAGTGAAGATTGAAATCTTGATAAAAAGAGGATGTGATACCGTTAGGATATTGCAAATTCTAATCTTGAAGATTAGAGAAGCATCTTGGTAGCTAACAGAAACTGTGTAAAGGAACCAAGTAACCAAACAAAATTATGTCAGGTGTAAGCATGGTTTCTTGTTTTTTTTTAATCTATAACATAATAATTTTTCATTGTATGTTGCACTAGTACCTCTTTCTGTACTGTTTACTCTTCAGTGCATTGGTCGTCCAATGGGGTATTAAAGCTACTTGCTTCGCCTGATATACTCTGGAAACTAGTTAGTAGTTTCTGACATTCATAATGACCAAACAAAGTGATTGTCAAAAAAAGCTTCTCCATGCCAATCACCATCACCAGTTCTTTTGGCCTTCTCTGTCTCAAACTCTCAATGCAAAACATAATATAGTTGCCCTGTTGAATATTGTTAGTTCTCCTTCAGCTTTCTAATCTGACATCCAGAAATGTTGAATAGACATCATGAAATTTTCTTGGGTGTTTCTTGCCTCTGTTTACCTTGAACCTTTGCTCACGTGGATTACAGAGTTGGTCCTAAATAGGGTTGTGTTTACCTTGAGTTGGTTCTTCTTCTTCTTCTTCTTCTTGGTTGTTGTGTAGTAGTCAATATTAATATTTGAAATTGATTAAACAATATTGTCAAATAGTTTCAATTGGCTACTCTTATTTTTGTGCAGTTGTGACTCTAGGGATTAGTGCCAACACTGTGTTTGCAGAGGATGCAACGACCAAAACATCTTCCGATAATAATCTTGGGGATGATTTAACTAGATTTAGAAAAATTGAGGATGGTTCTGTAGCATCAAATATACATACAGCAAAATGGAGAGTGTTTACTGATAAAGCAAGAGAGCTTTTTCTAGAGGCATGCAGTTTCTTCCCGTAGCTTTGGTTTTGGTTTTAATTTCTACTCAGTTCTGTTATATATGCTACCTAGTAGAAAAAGGATGTTGTTGTTGATTGTGTATTATTATTTGTCCATGTTTTTTTAGGGAAAACTCATTGATGCTGAAAGACTCTTCCTTTCTGCCATACAAGAAGCTAAAGAAGGTTTTGGCGAGCAAGATCCGCATGTTGCGTCTGCATGCAACAATTTGGTTGTTTTACCTGCACTTGATAATTGTTTCTTTCTTAAATGTTTTGGGAACTATGCAATAAATTATGGAGAATTTTCCTTTTGAAGACTGTTATTTTCTGTAATGTTTTTTTGGAAGATTTATAGGAGGGAGAATGGGAAAAATCCATCTATGGGAGGATGAGGTTACCTCCTACTTTAAAATATTAAGGGTATGTTTGAATGGAGAGTGTTAGAGGAGAGAGCTTATTTTTCTTTTTAAAATTAATGAAGCTATATAATGTTTCTAAAAATAAATTAAGCGTGATTGAAATGTTATCTATCATATTATTATCAATTTTTTTTAAAATCTCAGATATATATCAAAACCCTCAATCCAAACATCCAGGGCACCTGATTCTTGCCTACAACACAATATTCTAGTTCTTGGAGACACTTATTGAGTTGATGCCTTTCAATTTCTTTTTTAAGAAAATCGTTTTTGTTCTTCTAGTTGTTTGATGACTTTAGACTACTTTTTCTTAATTATATTTTATTCTTGTATTTGCATACATTTTTTTTGCTGAGGTTTGTTCTATCATTGTGCTATCTCCCTTGTGGATTTAGCTTTGTTTCCTTACAATGCACTTTTTTTTTTTCACCATGGTTTTATCCCTTTGGATTTTCCTAATAAGGTTTTTAACAAGACAATTGCCGTTCTTGCACATTGTTGTTACCTTGGCTATTGGTCTAGTCCCCCCGAGTTGTAATTTTCCTCTTTTTATTTTAATATACTTTTTAGGGTGCTGTAAGTGACAGGTGGTTGATCTGGTGTGTCAAAATAGTTGGGATGCCAAATCTACCATATGATCCTTTTTCACCTTTGTAGCACCGACACCTCTAATGAAATGTGTGTCCCAATGTCCAACACCGACACCTTAATTACGTTCGATTAATTCATTTTCTCAAATTCTTACCAGTGTCGATGTTTCATTGTCGGTGTTGTATTCGGTATTCATGTTAGTATCCGTGCTTCATAGTTTTGCACTCTATTTCTTTTTGGCTTAGAAGCATCAAAATTCTGAACTTCTGTTAAGAAGCATTTGTACATTGATCATAATTTTTAAAAAAGGAAAAATGATGTAGTCTACATACCAAGAGTGATAGCTGCAGAAAATAAGAGACAATGTGGAATTTACCCTTATTGTTAAGGTTAATTTAGAAAGTAAATGAATCTATTATTACACAACTTAAATTTCTATTATTTTCTTTTCAGGCCGAGTTGTACAGGGTCAAAAAGGCATTTGACAAAGCAGAACCATTGTATTTGGAAGCTATCAACATCTTAGAAGAATCTTTTGGTCCTGATGATGTAAGGTAGGGTATTGCTGCCCATCATCAACGATGCTTCTACTTTATTGTTACTAGGAACAGAAAATGTCCATAAAATAAATGAATGCAAATGATTATATAGGGCTTGCATGGGTCAGGTTTAATGCCCTTGAAATAAAGGAACATAAATGATGATCTAGGGTTTGCATGGACCACAATTTTTGTTCTGTTCTTTGAAATAAATGAAAGCACTGCATCAAGCTTCCTGAAACAGTTCTCCAACTATGTTATTCTGATTTCAAGTTCCGATGAGTTTTCTTGGTATGTGGCATTGCCAACTTTCCTTTTTGATTGATAGTGCAAAAAAATTTTACACTGGCAGTGGGTCGAATACATTTTCTATCAATTAAATTTGGTTTTTCCTTTTTTTCTATTATAAAATTTCCTTTTTCTACATGAGTTATTCAATGAAGTATATCAAATTAAAATCTAAGCCTATGGCTAACTGTGATCATGCAGGGTTGCGGTTGCTGTTCACAACCTAGGGCAGTTCTACCTTGGACAGCGGATGTTGGAAAAAGCTCGAGTTAGCTATGAGGTAATTTGATGAATTTAACAAACTTGATCTTGATGGTCTGTGTGCTGATTTTTTTTATCCATCTATTGGATTGAAGATACTTTTTTAAACAATTCTAACTAATACTTATCAACTTCACTCCATTTTCATATAACTCTCCATTGTATTTTCAAGTATGGTAATTAAGCAACTGGTTATAGCATATTTGGGGACCACATAATATTTTTGTGGCACTAACATGTTCTTATAGTGATATTAGTCTATTCTTTTGCGTTCCTTCAATTATACTAACCACATTATCTCTTTTTAACTTTGTTTCTTAACAGCGCGCTTTGAAGGTATGGATCTATTATGGTGAGGCAGTGACAGTTATTTTCCTCTCTATACTGTAATCACTTTATGATTCATTAGTATATCTTAAAACCATTTCATTGTTTAATGATCAAGCCATATGCTGTCTTAATGTCAATGTCTATTTATTCAGATAAAAAGGCGTGTTCTGGGATATGAACATTCAGAATGTTCAGATACAATGTATCAAATCGGCATGGTAATTGTTTCTCCTTTCAGTATACTCTTTCTAACTCTTGTATGCGTTGTTTGGTAAAGCAGTCTAATACTCTCTTTAGAGATGAGAAATCTTGATTTTAAGATGGTGGATGGGAGACAAAGTTTCTCTTTGTTTTAGAATGTAGTCTAGGGGAGAAGTGAGACAAGGATTTGTCATAGATATCCTTAGTTACTCCTCTTTCGTAAAGTTAAGGGGGGTATTTTCGTTCATGAAGCTTTGCATATGTGTACTTCTTCTAAGGTTAGATTCTTATTATGTATTGCTTAGTAACTTTAGTTCTCTTTTCTTTATATTGACATGAAAAAGCATTTCTATCCTCTGATTTCTCTTTCATGTTTTCTTAACAATTTTCTTTTATACAATTGAGAGTGAATTAAAGAAATGCCTGAAGAAACACTAAAATAAAGAAGTTTCCTTTACTTGTATTTGCATGGTTTGTGTGAAGCAATGTTCCACGATAGCTTGATAGTGATTCAGAACTCTAAAATTTAAGGGGATTATCTTTGTAATTTCTTTGCTCAGAATGTGATTGCATTGTTTGTGACCCCTCTCTTCTGTGTTTCTTAAATTTTTGGCTCAAATGTATCTTAAGCTGTAATATTTGTGTTCAGGTGCTGTATCTTGAAGGAAAAGAAAAGGATGCCGAGGCACTTATTAAGGACTCTATAAGCATGCTAGAGGTGCACAATACATTTTTATCTTACTTAAATTCCCTCAGCCATGGGTTTGGTAAACTTAATTTTTTTTGTTCTTAAGCTATTTTATTTACCTGTGCAGAGAAGTGCTGAAGGGGAGTCACTCGTATGCATTAGAAGACTTCGTTTCCTCTCACAGGTGCTTGTCTTAATCTTTTTGGCCCCTGAAATAGTGAAATTTATTTGATAAATAGTGATTTGTATTAGATGGGAAAATTATGTTGTTTTTCAATGTCGATTAGAATGAAAAATGACTCTTCCTATTTCTTTATTGTGAATTTGTACCAACTGCCAAAAGGATGATCCATATTGTACATGATATGAACAGAAAATACCATCTAGGCCGAAAAAGGACACTTAAAACCTGAATAAAACAATCCAAATATATTTCAGAGGCAAACTAATTGTACATGTATGTGCTTTAGAACTAAATTTTTTATAAATAAAATCAAATTTTTCGGATCTTCACCTTATAACTCAACCTTTGGTAAGAGTTGGTTCTTGGCATTATATCAAAGTTTCTTATACTGGTTGCTAGGGAATTTGATATCTTCCCCAAGTTCTTTATAGTTTTATTAAAATTTTCTGCTTAAGGTGTGTAATGAGTTTATGCATTGTCTACTTCAAAGTGGTTCTGTTACAACTTCTCTGTGCTAATCTTGTTAATGATATTAACCTATTGTTATAATTTTTTTCAGATATATTGGAAATCACATCGACTTGATGAAGCTGAGATGGTACAGAGAAAGATCCTAAATATAATGGAATTGTCAAAGGTTCTTTTTGTGAACTTCTTTCTCCTCTTCTGTTTTCAATTTTATTTTCTTCAATAATAACCATGATACATGCATTAATTACAAATGTCTATAAAATATCAAGTGAATGGAAGATACTTCTGAACAATTGAAATAACCTCAGTTGTGAAATATATGTGGTTGCTTCTTTTTTGCTACACTTTGTCATTTGCTTCTTTTAGACTTAATTGTGATAAGCTTTCTAAATGAAATTAAAGAAAGTCTTGCGAGCTTAGTGATATTTCATAATCTGTTGTCGTTGTTAAAACCATGATGGAATTTGTGTAATACAGGGATGGAATTCCTTGGACACAGTTATTGCAGCTGAATCCCTGGCCCTGACCCTACATGCATCATCCGAAACAAAACAGTCAAAAGAGCTTCTTGAAAGGTTATTTTAATATTTTATTAATTTATCAACATTTCGGAAATTAACTTTGACCTTATGCAAATGAAATCCTCTCTCTCTCTCTTACAGATGTCTTGAAGTCCGGAAAGCCTTACTTCCTAGTGTTCACATTCAGGTTAGTTGTTCCTTGCATGGGATTTTGACAATTACCATTCTATTGAGATTTCAAATCCCTCTAAAGCATTACACAGTATTGTTTTTATTTCATGTATGCTAATGCTTGAGGTGAATATGTTATTGCTTTATTAAAGTAAAGATAAAATCATGATATTTTTTTCATTTACCCATGGCCAGATTGGTGCAAACCTACTTCATCTAGCAAGAGTGGCAATACTTGATTCCAGCCAACAAAAAAAAAGCGATGTTTCTAGAGCTAAAGCTGAGCTTGATATGGCAAAGGATCATTTGCATAATTCCATAAGGTTTCTATTAGTTTGATGTGACTAACTCTTTCATAACTATTTTTACATATAATGCCAAATCAAATTATCATCACACTTATTTATATTTCTTCAGTGCTGATTATTCTTTCTTCGCACTGAGAAGCTTTCATGTTGAAGTCTTTTTCCTTAGTTATTTCTGTGTCCGAGTGTTATGGGACTGGTGTTATATGATGTTATAATACGACCTTTTAGTTGTTGACTCACTTTAGGAATGAATAGAATTTTTTTCACTTAAACGACAACTTAGATAGATCTTAACTAATAAATATAGATTGTTATTCGTTTTCAACATGATATATGTTAAGGAATGGTTAGGAACATTCAATCAATAGGCCATGAAGATAATTAAAATGCCGCAATTGAAAATATTGGGGAAACGCAAGTCCCACAATGCCAATTGATAGAGCTCTAAAAGAGTTTATAAAGAGTGTGGTAAGGATCTGAAGAGTATGAAAATGATCCATATTTTAATAATTTGGGATGAACTTTATTTATTTTAATTTGGTTTGTAATATTCTTAATTTGATTTAATTTGGAATTGTAATAGTTTTAATATAGCTTTAGTTAATGTCATGTGCAAATGAAGATACTCTGCTTCCTCACATTTAATTTATTTTAGAAAAACATGATGTGAGCCCAATATGGGTCTAAAGAATTTTGTTACTTATGACCCATTTAAGTTTAGAGATAGTTTTACTATAAATATGCATATGTAACTTTATTAAGACAAGTTTGAAAAGAATTAGAGTTTTCTCTTAATGAGAATATTGAGTGAGATATATTTCCTCTTTGAGTTTTTGGATTAGAACTTACTTGAATCTTATCAATAGTTTTCTTAACATTGTGGCGATTCCTCGTTGGCTTATCAATCATTATTGACTGTGGCGCCTTCTCCATATTCTCAATCTAATCTATGTTTGTTTCTTTTCCCCCCCTTTTATTTTACCACTTTGTTTCAAGAAACAACTTGGTAGATCCTTAATCTCTTGTGCAATCAACCCAAATCCACATTAGAGTGTCATCCCTTATCTTACAAGCTGATTTTGTGATGATCAATTAAGGCCCAATATAAAAACCTAGGAGAAATGAAAATACAGAAGAAACAAGCTTACAATCTGAAGGTCCAAGGAGCCATTGTATTTAATTACCACCAAAGATTCCCTTGTATAGTCTACTTGGACCTGCTTGATTAATTTTTGTTTGAAACTTATTGAACTGTTGTAATCTGATGGTCCTTATTATATAACTGCTTAAGCTATACTTTAATTTCTTCCAAATATTGTAGGATTATACAAATAGTTTCTTGATTAAGAATTGAATTATTTTATGCATATGCAAGCAATTTTCAATATTATAATATTTGCCAAAACAGAGATTATTAAAACAAACACACATTCACTCCACCAATTAATCGCATTTATTATGGATCAGCACTTGATAATTCACAGCTATCAACAGTATTTTTCTTTTTTCCTGACATTTGTTTATGGTTTGGATGTTTGATTTTGGATATTATTTGCTTTGGCAGTTGTTTGTCCTTCAACTTTAGAGCATTTTGCAGTGACTCATGAGATTTTGAGAAGAAAATAACATTCAAAATCTTTTTAGGTCTTCGTGCTTTGGTTTTTGGTGTCTTTGCAACTTGTAGAAACTATTCTGCAAAATAAAGAAAGAAAAACCAAAAATATTGGTGGCTTCTTTGCTATTCATTGTGATTCTGTTTTTCGTTTTATTATGTCCAACTTTTGCTGGAATTTCTATCCCTTCTCCCTTAATGCAATAGATCTTACATGTAATAAATCAAATTGTTGCACATTGCTGGGGAATAAATTTGTCTTGAAAATGCTCTGTCTCTAGTCTAAGAAAATTATGTTTGATTCCCACTTCTCCGATAACAATGATATTTGTCATTGAAAACTGAAAATTGAGTATGCTTTACCACTTTTTTAATGTATTTATCCTTTTCCATCTTAGGATTGCGCGTCAATGTTTAGATAAGGTATTGAAACAAAAAGACAAGTTGAAGAAAAACAGTGTACTTGTACATTCTAAAAAGGAAGCCCACGCAGCACTTGTCATATTGGTTAGTTTTATTTCCCTATTAATAGCTTTGTCTTATTAAAATAGAATTGTGATATATACTCTTTTTGTAATTAAAAGTTGTTGTATTTATTAAAATAAGAATGAAATGGAATTTTTGCAGTTGCAATCACTCAATACTCTTTCATCGGTGGAGTTAGCTAAGCAAGAATTGCAGGAGACCCAGGTTAGAATATGTTGAGAGTCTCTTATTGTATGTGATATGATTTGAAAAAAAAATTATAAGTAGGAGACGTCTCTCACCTTACTAACCGATGTTGTAAAGACAAGTTAGGTTCCCAAATTCTATCATAGTACTAGAGCCTATCCTAGATATGTTGGACCTCATTATCGGATCATGCTTCAAATGTCCAATATTGAATGTGAAGGTGTGTTTTGAGAATTTCACATTGAATATGATATGATCTAAAAAAATGTTAACCTTACAAGTCAATTTTGTAAGAATGAATAGGGCAACCAAATTCAAGGCCCAATGAAAGCAAATCTTCTAATTTCATGTTCTACCTGGTCTAAATATTGGTGTTCTCTGGCAAAGCAGAAAGGGAATACCAACATTGAAGCTCAAGAGGCACTTCTTCAATGCATTGCTACTTACAAGGAGGTAAGCATTAACTATTTATATTGCTAAATTTTCTTGGGAGCACGGATATTTTTAATTGACTTAGAGTTCACTTTTTTTTTAGTCAACGCTCTTTATTTTGTTCATTTTCAATAGTGAACTCCATTTTACTAAATTATTGTATATATAAAAGACAAAGGAAAAAAAAAGCATATCATATAGGTACTTAGATGTATGTATTTTGAATATTTATCACAACTTTACTCTTGCTTTGCAGTTTGTACATGAGAAGGCCATTGTTGATTCTCCTGAAATAAAGACCGAATATCTTTCATGTTTTAAGCGTGCTCAAAGCTTGCTTGGCGATAAACTTAATTCAGAGGATTTCCAAAAGCTGAATCAGTCATCATGAAGAGGAGTTTTTTTCCTTTTCTATTTTTTGTGAAAGGGAAATTTTTAGTCAAAAAAAGAAATAAATAAACAAGCCAAATTGCCTCAACGGCTTTTGGTGTCAGAAAGAAATGTACATCTGACCAGGATTTACAACATTCATTCTTATTGATAATCACACAAAGCATCTCACTGTTGTGTGTAATTGTTAATCACATTACTTTGAATTTGAAATGTTCTATACTTGTATTATGCTTTGTTGCTACTACAACTATTACTAAATGTTCTATACTTGTATTATGCTTTGTTGCTACTACAACTATTAAGGTTTAGCCATCAGAATATTTTATTTGTAAAACATTTTCTCTTAGGTAATTTTGCTGCATTTGTATCCAGATATCTTCGCGAGCTATCTACAATTACCTAAATAAAGATTATGATGAGACGTTAAGTTTTGTTATGATATGATAGTATATAAAATTGAACAAGGATAAGATAGTGATATGATCAACGTTCCTTTATCATATATTTGATGCACATGATGATAAATTAGATAACATTATTTTATCATGTCATGTATTTAGTATATATTATATTTAAATGAAAGTATGATATATTATATGTAAATGATGAAATCACCTTTGCTAGCAAATTAAATTTTCAAAATTTTAATTTTTTTTTGCATATTTTATAGTACATATGCCTCGTATTGACGACGATAAGTTCATTGATTGAAATTTAAAATCAATTGAAACTACTTTTCAATATGAATCAAAATGAATATTACATAAAACAAGAAAAAAATATTATATAGAGACAAAAAAATTCAAAAGGATTGCACTCAAACGATAAAATCACACCAAAGTTTACGAAAGAAAAATCAAATTTGTGTAGAAAAACCAAATTTTTGGTCTTTGTTTTGTATTTTGTGGAATTTTATTGGTCCCATTCACTTTTTTTATAATGTGACATGTTTAATAATAATGTGACATAACTGAATTGAATAAAATAGAATTGAGTTCAACATTCATCTATTTTCTTTCATATTTTTTTTTATGTTATTACTAATAAAAAATGTTCGCGAAATTTTATCGAACAAAAAATAATAAAATAAATATTTATTAACTTGTAAAGACTCAATATTATTCAATTAACATCAATAAGATCAAATGATTAAATAAAAAAAATAATGTCTTATACTATGGTATGAGATCAACCATAGATAACTTGAAAAAACTCCTTAAAAGAGATAACCGTTTCAACATCAAAACAATGTAATTTTAAACTAATAGGACTACCTATCAAAAGTGCAATTTAATGATTTTGAATAATATTCAATATAATTTATTAAATTTTCAATTGTAAATGAGAAATTATGTTAATACACTAATAGATGACGACGTGGCACGATATAGAGTGTTGGATAAATCTAATGGTATATATGGGTTTGAGTGCAGTGACTCCATAGGTTGCGTGACTTGAGCGAATCCATATCCGAGCTTCTGGCACCGACGAGCGAGCTTTCCCACAAAAGCAGCAAGAAACCCTAAGTTCTTTCCCGTTGGTTTCCCAGCAAATGACTACTCGAATAGCTCCTGGGGTGGGTGCCAATTTGCTTGGCCAACATTCTGCCGAGAGAAATCAAGATGCTACAGCATACGTTGGCAATCTCGACCCTCAGGTTTCAACCCTTTCTTTCTAACCAAACTCTATTTTCACTTCTACTACTAACCCTTCTTTTCTCTCCAGATTTCCGAGGAGTTATTGTGGGAGCTTTTTGTTCAAGCCGGCCCTGTAGGTAACTACTTTCTATCACTCTCACTATATATTTCACTATTTTCACTGTAGAGTTATTTAATACATGTAAATTTAACTTTACTTATTATTCTCCTTTTCGTTTCGTTTTGATTCAGTTAATGTCTATGTTCCTAAGGATAGAGTTACCAATCAGCATCAAGGTTATGGATTTGTTGAATTCCGAAGTGAAGAAGATGCTGACTATGTATGTATTCTATTCTATTTTACCTCTTATTATTTCCAACAAAAAACACATAAACCTAATTGCTTCTTCTGTTGCAGGCCATCAAGGTACTTAACATGATTAAACTTTATGGAAAACCAATACGTGTAAATAAGGTGCGTTTTCTATTTTTATTTTTATGTGTGTTGAGGTATTTAAGTATGTAATTGGCTAATGTAAGAGGAATGTGGTTATTATAATAACAATGCTATTCCCTTCAGAATGGAAATTATTACTTTATTTCATTTTCATATCGATAGAGATATAGCTTAGTCTTTCTATTAATTGTATACGCACTGTATTTGTTATCAGTTTGAAGTTGGTTAATGCAATGTTATGGATTGTGAGTGGTGGAAAGCCAAAAGTCCACCATTTAAAGCCACCGTAAAATGCCTTAGTGCCGCAATTATTCACCAATTGTCTATGGCAGTTGTCAAATAATCCACCATGGCCGATATTTGACAACACTGGGTTAGTGTGGTTAGAAAATTGCTGAGCTGCCAGTTCTCTGTTTGGGCCTTGTATGTAAACTGTAAAATAAAATGGAGCTTGATGCTCTCTGTAGAATCAATCAGATTCATTACATTCAGAATTAGAATCCTAATTTTCATTTCTCTCTCTTTCTATTAGCTATAACAAAGATAAACAAGTAGATGGGATTATCTCTCTGTGCCATTTTTCTTGTACTAAAAATTTATACCCTCATTTCAAGTAGAATGGAATCATTATTATTTCACATATTTTTATGTGTACCAAATTCGAACTACCAACTACCCAATCCTTATTGTATGTCATTCCACGATGTCAATTGAATATCTCTCATTCTTCACAAGTAATTAATTTTTCATGCTTATAATATGTTTGTGTGAACTATGTTGTACTCTGTTCAATTTCTGTTGTATAACCTATTTTTTGTTTTTGCCCGTCACTTGGTGAAAGAGATATTTCTGTGCCTATGCTACTTGATTAAAGAATGTTATTGAGTTACTATTATTTTTTGTTTTAGGCATCCCAAGATAAAAAAAGCTTGGATGTAGGGGCAAACCTTTTCATTGGTAATCTGGATCCTGTAAGTCACCAACTATGCAACTTTTTCTTTTGAACAAATTCAAATGTGCTTGAGTTGTAACAAGATTTTTAATGACTATGTTGCAGGATGTGGATGAGAAGCTCTTGTATGATACTTTCAGTGCATTTGGAGTTATTGTTACTAATCCAAAGGTTTTACTCTTCTAATTTCTTTCATCACATCTGATAGTGTCATTTAAGTAAAAGTATCCAGCTAGCAACAGTGGCTAATGCTTTTCATACATCACCATATTTTTTATTTCACCTTGTAGGCATTAATATTTTGTGATTGATGAAGGCTTTAGTAAGAAACCCTTCTTGGTTTTTCGAGAATAAAGAATTTACATAATATAGGCTGACTGAAACTACCCTAATTGTAGCACATTTAGAAGATTTTTTCACTAGTATTTTTTGTCTCCACTCATGTTCTTTTTCTCATCATCACCCATTTTAACTAATTTATAATTCTCCTCGCCCCACCTAGTGCTGTTTTCCTACAACTTGTGCTTACTCTTGCTGGCATGTGACACTCATGCAGTCATGGTTTACTTTTTTTTCCGCCAACTATTCAATCTCTCAAATTATTCCGCTAGGAAAAGCAATGTTTAAAAAGTTTAATTTTTAGTCTAATTGACTTACACAGATCTGAAAGTAATAGTGTCAGATTAATAAAAAAGTAGCGTAGAAGAAATTCAAATTAAATGTCAATAAGAGAAGTGAATATCGACTATATAAAGTGGAAGCAATAACATCTTAATGTTGGAATGATGTGATAATGGCCTCATTCATTAACTGGTTGGGTGTGAACGCTTCCACAACCAATATGGCGAGGTCACACACACACAAAAAGGAGGGATATTTAGTCACTACCCTAAGAAACAATATTTGTTAATATGGGGCAAAGTGGGTCTTACTGTTGGAATTATATGATATCCATTTCCATCTCAATTATAGTTACTATCTCCAGAATGAAATATAAGCAAAAATGGTAGTTGAAAAGTTGATGTATCTGGTTAAAAATTAAGACCAGATAGATCAACTTTTCAGTTACTATTTTTGGTTATATTTCATTCAAGTGTAGTATTAACTAAGGAGGATACTTATGGTTCTAGCCTTCCTTATGTTGTTTGTTAGTTTGTAATAATTCTTTATTAATAATAAAAAATAGTTGTTATGAATATCTAAGTTATGAGTTTAAGGAGACATACATCTTGTCTTGAAAAGGGAACATGTTTGTATTGAATGGAGTTTGCTGTTGGGAAAACTTGTTGATGATGGCTATTTCCCTTGCAATTATCAACCTTCCTTGTAGTTTAAAAAAAATTATTTTAAAGAAGGATGTCATCTTATGTCAAGAGCAGCCATTATATAATTTAAATTCATTTCACCACTCACTTCTAATATTTATTTTTCCAACAACAGTGGTACTATACCTCATTCAGAAACAAAACTGGAAATGTATTTTTAGCTTACCTCTTATTTCTTAGGAGACAATATCTCACAAATTTTGACTCTCACTATCAAGCTGATGACTATTCACAACTCTTACTGAGTACTTTTCCACATTTGTAGGCATTATATGTCCTGATTGTTTGTAGTATGACAAAATGAATGTATCCTCAGAAGGCTCATCTTTATAATTATCTTCCCCATTATACACCTTGGACAAGTCCACAAGTGAGTTTTGGTTAAGTGCTTTATCTGATGGATTGGATATTTTTTATGTTGGTTGAATCCACTTTCAATTTTAGTTGTGATTATTGTCCTACTCTTCAACTATCCATTTATGGGCATGTATACCTTTAACTTCTATCTTGTATCGGACAACATATATTGTGAAGCAAAATTATACTCCTTTAGATGTACTGTATCACTCGTCAAAATTGTGTTTATGATCTGATTGTGAGGCATCTTGCTGCAGATCATGAGAGATCCTGACACGGGAAATTCCCGAGGCTTTGGCTTTATCAGCTATGATTCATTTGATGCATCTGATGCTGCTATTGAGGTATGGCTATGCTTGGTGTTTGAGTCATATGTGCAAATGTTGTGTGAGGTCTACCTACGAAATTTTGTTATACTCATTATGTTATTCAGCATGCGTGGATTGATTATGAAAAGTTTGATGGGTTACAGTCTTCTATTTAATCATAAACTCATCGTGGCTGTAAACAAAAAAAAAAAAAAAACCATAGGGAAACCTTCAAAATTATCTCCATACCTATTATGTTTTATATTTGACTTCATTATGAGTGTTTCATTATTCGGTGGCATCATTTAATGAATGATTTCTTTGCTATATTTGTTGTGTTCTCTCATTCAAATGAATTCATGTTGCAGAAAATGGGTTTGAAAATTGGGATAAATGCAAATTATTGTTTGTATGACACCATGAAACTAAAGCAGCAGTTAGAAAAGTTGGAGTTGGATATTTGTCTTTTTCTTTATTATTACCTGGGTTATTTATCTTGTGATGCTCCATACTATATGTTGGGAGGAGGTAAAATAAAATCTAACATTACAGAGCATTAAATCAGGGAATATAATGCTTTATTAATAATTTGAAGTGGAAAACACAACCATAGCTAAAAGTTAGGGAGATAAAAAAGAAATTGATCCTATTTATATATTTGGTCTTTGACAGAATCCCCAGATATAGTTGTGGGATTAACTCTTGTGCTAAGGGATGTTTCTTTATTATGTTTGTAAATTGTAATGTGTTTACCAAACAGTGGTTGGTCTCAGGTTCCCCGAATTTGATTAAGTTGAACTTTACCTGCAACGTCAGGGGTTCAAATCCTGGGATCACCACTCTGTAAAGGGGTTTTATCTAACGACCATACAATGGGCTAATCCCATAGTTATGCCTCTTGGGTTTTATCTATTTTGTTGTTGTTTGGGTTTTGAAATCAGACTCAACCATAGAATATAGAAAGGAGTGAGTGTTCCCTCATCACCGATAATAAATTCTTTCTATATTTCGTAGGCAATGAATGGACAGTATCTTTGCAATCGTCAAATTACAGTATCATATGCTTATAAGAAAGACACTAAAGGTGAAAGGCATGGTACTCCAGCAGGTAAGCCCCTTTCCTTACAACTCTAATTTGAGGATCAGTTCAAGCCTTTTGTTTCAGTACTGTTTTGGTTATCTTCTCATATTTTTCTATGATACAGAAAGAACTTTGGCTGAAAGTAATCCAACTGCACAAAAGAGCAGGCCTCATACTTTATTTGCCAGCGGTCCCCCAACACTTCCAAATGTTGCTCAGGCTAATGGTACTGTTCCCACTCCAGTTCCTCCTCGCCCCTTTGCTAATGGTGTTGCCCCAGCTCCTATTCCTGCTATCCATCCACCGCCTCCTCAAGCTGCAGCCTTCCAGCCTATGCCGGTACCTGGACAGCAAGTATGGCATCAACAGCAGCCAGGTCAACCTATGATGCAACACATGATGCCTCCACCTCCAATGCAGCAGTTCAGGCCTCCTCACCCAATGCAGATGCCACCGCCACCACCTCCACAAGGTGTTCAGGGACCTCCAAGGCCTCTTCCACCACCATCAGTAATGGCAAACCATCAACAATCTGTATGGCGACCACCACCACCACCTCAACAACAAGGTGGACGTCCTATGGGATATCCTCAGAACTCAATGCCGCCGCCACCACCTCCCAATAACCATGGAATGCCACCACATTCAGGTTGAAGAAATGCAATTCATATGCAATGTTCCTGAATCCTGACCATCATCTGGAATTTTGCCTGTTTATTTGTTAGTTTTAGTGCGTTAAATTTCTAACTATAGTGGTGTGGATTGATTGTAATATGAATGTTCCTGATAGTCAGAATCATGCCCAACAAGAGACATTTTGGGTTTTGAGTTTTCTGCACGGTATCATTATTTTTCACACAAAATCTTTTTGCTGATGTCAAGGAAGACTAGAAAAAGAGCATCAACTATCAAGTAGGCAAATTAAAGTTAGAAATCAACAATTTCTACTATGTTGCATTGTCTCAATTGCATGATTATTTACCAAAGATCTACCGCGGACAACACTGCAACTCCGAATTTTGTAATTGAAATATACTGCATTGGTTGACGAAGTCCATCACGCCAAATGCCAAGCCATGTGTTTGTGTGTCGCCGGTGTTTATTGACCTTGCCAATTTGTAGTATCACCAATATCGTGGTGGTGAAATGAAACATTGAGGTGCAGAGAATATACATCCCAAATTTGATTTAATTAATTATTCATATTATAGGATTAAAGTTTTGATTTTCATTAGTTTCTGAAATATTTGTGTCACTAATGAGTTTTTAATTTGATGGTTCCATTCTAAAATCATGAATAAAATATATATTTCTGTAAAATAAACATGACAAACCGATAGCTTACATTGAAGTAACTAAGTATTTTTTATTCTCATTTAAATCAGATTCTAGATAAATAATGAAGATTATCATTTTACATTTTTTTTTCAACTATATTCTAATTTTTTTGTTGTAATGCAACTATTTTTTATTTGGCAACTATACGACAAATTTTGAGAAAATGTTTATCCGAAAACTGAAGATCATGATACGTGTAAAGTTTTTTTCCTTAAAATATATATCTAATTGATAGATGTAAAGTGGACACCTAATTAATGACCCCAAAACTTCTGAACAACATAAGGACAACAAAAAATGACTTTGAGATCGTCGTCCACACTCTTATAAGCTCCACCCTCAAACCAAAAAATAATAACAATAAGCAAATCAACAAAAAGAATTCCCAACTCAAACAAAAAGTGAATAAGAACTTGAAATATAATATAAAAAACTCAAAATATGAAGAATCTCGAAAAGCAAATTATTACAAAGTGGACAATTTCCATAAGCTCCCTTGAACACATTCTACAAAAAGTGTGTTCACGAGGTGTAAAAGTAGCACCCTTATGTCTCACCATACAAATAGAACAAGTATGTTCATCGCACTTTCTCCATCTTCATCATCACGACCACCATCAAAATCTTCATCATCACTTAATATATACCTTGACCCGATGCGGCCTGAGCATGTGTAGGGTATGCGAGTGCGCATAGCTTCAAATTTTCAGACGTAGATTTTTTTTTTTTTTGTAGTAAAAACTATTATATAATAAAAAAATAATTGGATTGTATTAAATAAATATAACTACTTTTGCTATAATTTTATTGTAGTTTTAATTTGATTTGAATTTTTGAATATTCATTTATTATATTTATTTATATATATACTTATAAAAAAAAATAAAGAACTTGCATAAAATAAATAGAATACAAAATTAAAACTAGACACAAAATGTTACCACGCGTAAACAACTTTGATGACACATTGGATGATTTTGGTGGGGAGATTGGGGTCCGAAAAACGAGTTGAGATCCAGTGAGTGAATTGTGGATTCCTCCTATGGTTCAACTAGTGACATGTTAAGTTTTATTGTTGTTGTTCATTCGATCTAAACAAGTAGGTATTGTGTAATGCAGTTAGATTAACATCTTGTGGTCACTGGAATGCATCATGCTTTTGTTTTTTAGTATCAATACTTTTATCTTCTGACATGTTATTTCCTATGCTCTAGTGTTGTGAATTTTGCTATGAATTATAATGTATACATGCTGCAACAGTGTTTCTATCTTGATTAATCAGGTGTTGGTGTGTGAAATACAGAAGCTTTATAGATTTGGTTTCAGGTTTTATACAAAGTATATAGACATAATTTCAGACCAAACTCAACAATTCCATTCATAATTAAACACATTAGATAAACAAAATACAAAGTGAGAATCTTATAAGTACAATGTTCATTCTCTTCCCTTTTCCTTTTAAATCATTCTCATTCTCAGTATTTTAAGGTTGAACCTAAAAGAGATAGAGAGAGGAATCCGGTCCAAGTATTTTGTGTCAAATATTATGTTAGAATAACATTTCTATCCACTTTTGTAGTCCCATGAGCAAATAATAGTTCAACACATCACAAGTTAAGCTCCACTTTTATAATTCATGTAATCAAAAGAAATATTGAACTTTTTTAATCTAATGAATTAATTACACTTCAATTGATGACAAGTTAATACTGTTGTAGTTTATTCGATCCCGGTGAAAATGAACCCTTAGAGTCTAATGATCTAATCATAGTTTAAATAATCACAAGTTAAACATCATTGTAGCTCATTTGACCGAGAAGAAAGGTCAAACATTTCAAATAAATTATATTTAATTTGTTAAAAAAATTAAAATTAAATTGAAATTTTTATAGCTGGTAATAATGATTTTATTTTTAAATATTTTAATTTCAATAGATTTTTAATTTACTCTTATGATAAAATCATACATATTTTTAAAAATAATTTTAATTTTTAATTTGTATATAATGATCAATTCAAGGACTCAATCGTGAACCAATTAACTTTTGTGTACAACCTCTTCATTTCTACTTTTCAGATCAGAACTGTTTGGACATATGTAGATATCAAGAACACATATTCAACAAAATGGAAAAAAATATTGGTAAAGGATTTAGAAACAATGGATGCATTAAAACAATGTTCAAAAGTATATCCATCGATGTACAAATACAAAGATATATTTTTTTTTATTAACTTTCTTTTCAATAACATGTGATGTAACGCTAAAAAGCATATAAATATTAAAAATATATTCAGTAATTTTAAATATAAATAAATATCTCTCAACTGTAATTTAAATTTTAATTAAAAGAAATAGTTATAGAAATTATCTAAGAGTTTAAAAGAGAAAGTAAGGTAAAACAAGATATATGGAAAAAGAAAAATAAAAAAAAATTAGAAATTTTTTTTGAAATAATTAACGATAATTTTATTAACAAAATAAATTATATTATTGTATGTCTTTTAATTTTAGAATGTTAATGATCTAAGTTAAAATTTGAAAATAAATAAGTGACCACTAAAATTTTAGGGGTAATTTAATGATTTTTTGTTTGTAAATTAGTATGCACATCATTTATCATTTGTATACATGGAAACGGCAAAATTGTATCGTAGAACCTGTTTAACGTGACTATATACAATCCAATTCGAAACATGGCATATGCATTGCGTTGGGATTAATGCATTTTCTGGAGACAGAGGTTAAAATTAAACACTGAAAGTGAAAGGTAAATCATATCCACGTTTTTATTGCCAGCTGGCTCCTATAACTATTATTACTTCTACCAATGTGCTTGATTGTGACGTAACTTCTTTTCCATTCATCTATCTCACTTTGTAACAAACCTTTGCCTTTTGAGCTGTAAGCTTTTTTTTGACCAAAAAAAAGAGTCGTCTTAGAACTTCCATGTCCAAACAGAGACCTAGTCCTTGTGGGGACTAAAATTGTTTACTTTTATGATTTCAAGTTAATATTACCTCTCTCTCTCTCTATATTATAAGATCTTTCCATATATTTTATAAATATTAAAAAAAAATAGTTGTAACAATATACTAATTAAAAAAAATTAATATTTCTTCTCTATCTATCTATATATATATATTATTTATTCTTATTTTTAATGAAAAAATCATTATTAATAATATTAAATTTTGTGAAAGATCTTCGATTTTAATACTTTATATTATAAATTTTCAACTTCTTTGTTAGATATAATGAAAAATGGTGATAATAAATTTAATATTTTCAATTTTAAATATAAATAAAAAATTTAATCAAAATTTTAAATTAAATACATCTATTTTTTTTATCATACTTTTATTTATCTAGGAAATATTAAAATAATATGTTAATTTTATGTGTAATATTATTGAAAGTATATTTTATTTTAAATATAAATATATTTACTTTGACTTTTTATTTTATAAAATAAATTACAAGTAATTATAACAAAAATATATTTTGAAAAAAATAATAAATACACAATAATTTGAAAGGTGTTTTTATCTTTAAAGACAATTTTAAATGTGATTTAGAATTTACAATAGAGTAGTACTCTAATTAAAAAATATATTTCAAATTGTGAATTTTAATAAAAACACTTTATTTTTTATTATAACTATTTTAATTTTGAAGGCATTTCTTTTCAATTATACTGACGAATTAATGCAACTTATAATCTTTTAAATGTAAAATTTTTTACTATACATTTTTTACATTAATAATACAGTAACATTTCACAAATATAATTTAATAAAAATAATAATATATATAGACTTTTTTTACATGTGCGAAATGTTTGATAACTCAATGAGAATGTAGTTCTACTCTAGCCATTGACTGGGTCTTAATTGGTGTTCAAGCTCTTCATTGATATTAGATTGTTTCGATTGAGCACACTTTTTATGAAGGTATTGAATGTGCTAAAATTACTAGTAGTTTGCTAAAAGTTTGGTGTCTATTCTAATGTCTCTCTTAAAACTGTCACGCGTTCCACTTCCAACCATGTTCTTCTTGTCTACGCTCTTGATTTCTTGTGCTTAACATCAGTATTTTTTTTTTTTTTTTGTCTTTGTTGCTTTATTTTCTACTTTATAAAAAATAAAGCTAGCATAACATGCAGAGGGTTCTTTTTTTGGCGGAATCATAACATGCAGTGAAACTAAGAATGCTTGTAGAAACAATATCTGATCCACTTCAAAAGTAGAGATTACACATAATTATAATGAGATTAATTGCGCAACTTAAGTTATAAGGAGGAGATCGATCACACTCACATTATATATATATTTTAAAAAACAATGGTTCACATATAAAAATATAAAAATATTATATTATGATGATATATATCCTCTCTAATCCTCGTATATACATAAATCTCATTCACATTAGTGTACATGATTAATTAATTAATTACTTAAACAAAGCCTTGACTCATGATGCGAAAGAAGCCCCACATCTTAAGAACGGTCGTAAAGTATTGTCATTTACACGTGTGGCATCATAAACCGTGTGATCTCATCATCGGTCTGATGATCACTGACCACATAACATTAGATATTTTTTCTTCTTTCGTACAAAAAGTCTTCCCCACTCAACCACCGCCGACACACGAAAAGCATCATACACCACCACGCACCCAACCATACCCCATCATCACTTACTTCACCAATCTGCTACAATCAGCTCTACCAAAACCAATTCTACGATGAACCAGATCAAATTCTACCCACATATTTTGCTGATGAAAATTCCCAATAATGTTACTAGCCGCACCTAATTTATCGGAGCTTCCAATCCCAACACAGTGGACCCCACCCCCTACGTCAGCAAGTACTCTCTCCTTCGGAATCACAACCTCCACGCCTCTTTCAAATTCAAACACCATGTCACCTATCAGCCGTCCGATCTCAACAGCATTACCATCAAAACACATGTCAGCTACTCCGCCGTACACGTAACCCTTTTTAATCCTCGACCCCACAGCTCTAACCACTTCTGCCCGCACTTTATCATAAGCATCGCTAACTAGATATGTGAATTCGGATCCGGAGTCAACCATGGTTTGACCCGACCCACCTGCATCGGCGCGGAAAACCGCCGGCGAAATGCTCAGTTTCTTCCCGCCGATTCTTATACCTTGCATAGGGATAGTGTAAGCCAAGGGGTCGAGGTTCGGCATGCGTTGACTCTTGGAAAATGTCAACATTCCGACATAACGAAACCCTTTAGAATTCGGGTTGTTACCGAGGTAGAATGACCCGGTTGGAGAGATTCCGGGTCGGGTTTGACGGGTTGGTACACAGTAGGAGAATTTGGTAATTTTGGACTGGTGAGCAAAGGACAAACGGCCGAGATTCATTCCTAAAATACCCCTGGGATCAGTTGATTCTGTGGCGCAACCGAGGATTAGAGGAGGGGTAGAAACGGAACGAGAAAATGTGAATTTTTCTCTGACGAGATTACCCTCAGCGTAAGTGCCGTCTGCGTAAAAATAGGAATAGTGGCAGAGGCGGTTCTGGTCACAGGAAGTTGGGAGGGTAAAATCGGGAATTCGCGGTTTACAAAGAGGGTGAGTACAAGGGAGGATAGAGAAAGTTGAAGAGAGAGAAGGATCAAACGACGCCGTTGGAGGTGCTTTTTTGTGACACTGAATCCACGAGAGTTGGCTTCCTGTGTCCAACACCATTTGTTGAACTTGAGGTGGAGTTCCAATAGGAAGATTAACGATGAGAGCCATTGAATATTTGAAAGAGAATTTGTAGTTATAAGAAGGTGTTTTGATTTGTGTGTTGTTGTGATTTGAAGTTGTAATTAGTTGAGATTTGTATAGCATTTTTGAGGTTGTGTTTTTGGAGAGAGAAAGTGATGTTAGAGGGAAAGAGAGTGAGAGTGAGAGTGAGTTTGTTTGCAGAGAAGGGTTAACGGAGAAGAAAAGAAAGAAGAAGAGATAGAAAAACATTTTGTTGTTACAATGTTGTGTGTGAGAGAGAGAGAGAGAGTGTGTGTGTTTTTTTTGAAGGATTTGAGTATTGGTTTGTGTTGGGTTTGAATTTAAATAGGTGGAAAAAGTTGAGTAGGATAGGGGAGTGGAATGGGGCGGAAAGAAAAGAGAGGAAGGGAAGGGAAAGAAAAGGACAAAAGAAGAGAAGAAGACGCGTTTTGTTCGGTTGGGTGGGGGTGGATCATATTATTCTTCTTAGGCAAAAGACATAAACACACAAATCTCTCTACACATATTGTGATGATACCCAATTAAATTTGGAAGGTGTGTGTTGGTTAATCATTTTGTATTTCATTTATGTGAATGGCCATGTGTCCTATCATTGTGTCTCTTTCTCTTCATCTCTATAATACTTATTACATTTTTAACACAATTTATTCAAATAAATAAAAATATTATTTATTTCAAAATAATTAAATAATATATTTTTTTATATTTATTTAAATTCTTGTGATCATTTAAATATTTATCCGATTTTATATGTCCATATACAGCTAAATGTCGCTTTAGATTTTTCTGTAAACCAAGATATCCTCAAACAACATATGAATACCAATCTATAGAGTTACTTGGTATTCACAAGGTTAGTCTATTTAATGTATTATCTTTTTCTATACGTTCTTAGTTAAGAATCAAATTCCTAAACAAATAATAAAGAGATTCAAATATCTAACACATATGTTACATCAATATGATTTTTCAGATTTAATTTTTGGTTTTTATTTGAATTAGTAAAAAAAATAGAATATAATTATAGAAAGTTCAACCTAAATAAATTTTAATTAAAAATTATTTTATTTAATATATTAATCTAATTCATTCAATTGATTCTACGTTTATTTAATTTGTTAATCATTTTAGATTAACGATTTAATTACATTTCTATAGATTTCTAATTCCACAATAGAAGTTAAAAAGAGTTTTATAGTTAAAAAGAAAATAAAAGAAAAAAAAGTAAATAAATTGAAAACTTTAATTTAAAATATCATGATGATCTTCATCGTGTATGCTTTTTTCTTTTGTTTCATAGGGATATTTTGTTGGTATATCATGTTCATTCTTTTGTCAAATTTCTAAACACGAGGAAAAATGCAATGTTCCTGCACATGGTTTTAATTACTAATTAGCAAAAGCGTTACATTTAATATTATTTCTGAATAATCACGTTTGTTGCTTTATCCATTGCCCATACTTTTTTTTTTCTATTGGAGAGAGAATTATTATCAATAATGATAATATTTATAACAATTTTACGATAGTTTCGTTTGAGATTTTATTTCTGTTTATGGCAATTATAAAATTAAACTTTTATTACTGATACACTTCGGACAAAACCAACACTAAAATACATTCATTGCACATACATGTAAGTCTTATAATTTATAAAAGTCTTATAAATTAAAATGATGCTTTTATAATTATTAATAAAAGTAAAAACTTCAAAATCAAATTTAGCTTGAAGTTAAAAATGTGGCTGACTATAAAAAATTACTGTTTGTTTGACGAGAAAAAAATTAAAACAAGAACAAAAAAAGAGAAGAAAAACTACACCTGCTGGTGAGCAACTTTTAAGCCACCTACAAATACAATCAATACATGACTAAGTCGAGACTTGAGAAGAATGGTTAGGTCAAATCTTTATAGTGTATCTGGATAAACGAATTTTTTGTGAAAATATAATTTTTTTTGGTTAAATTATATCCGTGATTTCTAAATTTAATTTCAGGTAACATTTTAGTTTTTTATTTTTTTTTTCTTCTCAAGTTGGTCATTTATTTTAATTTTAAGTGACAATTTTATATTTTATGTTTTAAAATTTCGACAATGTTATCATTTTTTGTACAAAATTAAAAAAAATCATCAAAATTTTCAACCAAAACCCATTAAATTAATAATCATCTTCAATATAATGCAAATTTTATCAAATACATAACTCAAATATTCAAATACACTCATATTTTCATCTCCAACAATATCAAATAAAAGAATGAAAATATGAGTTTATTTCAAGATTTAAGATATGAATTTGATTAAATTTGTATTTTATTGAAGATGATAATGAATTTTATGGGTTTTTGTTGAAAAATTTGATGATTTTTTTGTAAAAAAAAGGATAACATTGTTGAAATTTTAAAACATAAAATATCAAATTGTCACTTAAAATTAAAATAAAGGATCAACTCGGGAAAAAAAAGATAAAAAACTAAAACGTTACCTGAAATTAAGTTAAGGGACCACGGATGTAATTTAACATTTTTTTAAATATAAATTACTTTGTTTGGATACTAAATTTAGAGAATTTTTAAAATGAATAAATTTTATTAGATATTTTGTCAAAACTAAATATAGATAATTTTAAATACTACATACAATCTAAGAATTTAAATTCTCTCTTTACTTTATAAAATATAAATTATGAAATGATCCATACAATTTTTTAAATTTACAATTTTGACTATATATGTTTCAAAAATTGCACATTAGTCCATATATATGTATATTTGCAAATTGATCTCTAAAAATTTGCAAAATAGTCCCTCAAATTTTCTAAAATTTTATTTATGACCCAAATATAATTTTTTCCTCCAAATTTTTTGATATTTATATATATAGCCTAATTTTGTCCAATTTAAAAAGAACAATATTTTTTTATTACAAGAATAATTTAAAAATGAATGAAATTTAAATGAAATATTTGAATCGTTTAAAATTATAATTTTCATGGAATTTTCAATTACTCCGTCCAAACACACTTTTAGGAATTCATCAGAGATACCTTAATTATTGCGTGTACTGAAAAGAGACGTTCCAATTCAATCTAATGATAAGAACATATGAATGAAGATGAAAAGATGATTGCTAAGTGAATTACTCAACGGCGATGAAGTGTCAAATTCGATAACAATGTTATGAAAACTTTACTCTTTAACTATGTGTTAGGAGTTGTAAATAGCATGAATATCAACAAGTAAGTAAGTAAAGATCAAATGTAGCTAGAGAAACCCAAGAGCTAGACACCATTGTCGTTGTGCATAATGCCACCAAAAATAGATCTACTTGAATTGTTGAAGGAGTGGTAATCTACATTGACTTTGATGAAGTTAACCAAATGGGGAACCAAGCAATCTTAGGTGTCGGCTTGTGTGTAGTAGATGCACTAAGAACCTAAATAAAGAGCCAAAACAATGTAGATTTTGCTAAAATACTACCAATTGAGCTAGTTATTGTCCTCTAACATTAATGCGGTGTTCTTCACTTTCCAAATAATCTAACATGTTACAATGATCATAATCTCACTTGAAGAATTCGCAAAACATTTTCATGATACACTTTTAAGCCTAAATTATATGGGATGTAAAATCATACACTTTTTAAGAACAATTTATTCACATTACATCTTCATCAGATTATCCTTAAATAATCTTTATTATTGACATGAAATTGAATAGTCAAAATGAATAAACACCTTACACGTTTAATTCATGGAATCTAAATCCATTATTAAGTATATCCATTCATTTTGGTTTTCAGTCAAAAATTTTGAACAACACATCTCACATATTCTTTCCAAAATGAAAAATAAAAAAAAATTATCTAATATTTTTTGGAATGAAATATAATAATATCTCAACAGGTTATCATGTATTAATATACTATCTCTAGAATACCTCTAATTTTATTTAACTTTTTATATTGTCAATGACCCAAATTATTAATCATGTAAGATAATTCAAGCATACTCCGGTCACTATTATAAATACTTTTGAATATTTAACCAATTTTATTCAAGTTTACTAAATCA
>JBBPBT010001311.1:411396-421854 GCA_037974875.1 Cicer bijugum | reverse complement strand
GAATTATTTGATCACTCTAAAGAGTATTAAGTGAAGTAAATAACAATAATTTATAAAGTAAATAACAATAATTTAACTAACAATCATGTTAATAAGTGTCATTAAGATATTTGTTAAGGAAAAAAAAATCAACAAAAAAAATAAAGTGAAAAATATCGATTCTTAAAATTTCAAGAAACTAAACGTACATCTTTTAAAATTTTATTTCTCTTTTTGATTTCTTAATAAGGACTTAAAAAAATTTGTTAACATTTTCTTTAAACCAATAACGCAAAACATAAAATTGTGACTAATAGATAAAATTGTGGCTTATATAGTTCGTATTTACATACCAATTATACATTGTTCCTTTTGCCACGTTGTTCAATTATTAACACGGTACAAATGCCTAACAATTGTAAATATCTTATCAATACGAGTCGGTTGATGGACAAATATTATCTCATCACGCCCTTAAGGTTGTGTTTGAGTTTAAAAGCAAAATGAAGGAAGAGCTTTATACAGAGGAGAAAATAAAGAAATATAGATGAATTTTTGACTTAATTGTTTTAATGGTCTCTTAATTTAATTTTAGATAATATTTTATTTATTTTTTTTCTCTTAATTTTATCTTTTATTTAATTTTAAGTAACAATTTAATTATTTATATATTAAAATATCAATAATATTATTATTTTTTTATATAAATTTAAAAAATTCATCAAAATCTTCGATATCAATTTCAAAAAAATTCATGCATTCATCAAATGCATATCTCAAATATTCAAATAAATTTATATTTTCATTTCTAAAAATATCAAACAAAGAATAAAAATATAAATTTATTTAAAAATTTTAAGTTATAAATTTGATGATATTTGATTTTATATTGAACATTATAAATAATTTTATGGGTTTTGTTTAAAAATTTTAATGAATTTTTAAATTTTGTAAAAACAAAATAACATTATTGACATTTTAAAGTATAAAAGATCAAATTCTTACTTAAAATTAAATAAAAAACTAAATCGTAAAAAATAAATAAATGACTGAAGTGTTACTTGAAATTAACTTAAGTGATCGCAGAAGCAATTATGCCTAAATTTTTTTATATTTTTTAAGAGAGTGATTTTGTAAATAATACTTTTAATTAATATATTTTAAATTTATAAAATATTATGACAACATAGAAATGATATGAAAAGATCCTCCAAAATCTCCCTCCAATACAATTATTGACTTCTCCAATATATCAGAATTTTGTATTATGAAGAAAAACAAACTCATCAAAACTCTCTCCTTTTACAACTCTTCATCTCTCCTTTTAAAACTCTTCATTCTTTCTATATCTTCCTTTCTTTTTTTCAAAGTTCTTCTCTCCCTTCCCCCTCAAACTCGCAAACAAAGTCTTGTGCACGTCAATCTAGTCTTTTGCTATGTTTTGTGGCAAATCACCCAATAGCTTCCTTAGGTAAGAGAATTTTATTTCTCGTCACTTAACTTTTAACTCTCACCCCTCCAAAATACATAAAAATATCATTTTACTCTTATTACTTAATAGTTAAATTTTTCTAAATTATTAACATTTCAATAAATTCAAAAAAATATAAAAAATTTGAAACAATTACATTTTAGAAATTTTGCAGTCATCCAAATTTCTAAAATTTAAAAAAAAAACTAAAAAATCACATTTCAAAAATTTCACATTCATACAAAATTTCGAATTTTTTTAATCTTTTGAAAAAACTACATTTCAAAAGTTTCACATTAATTAAAAATTTCAAAAAAATTTAACTTCGAAAAAATTTGTATTTTAGAAATTTTATATTCATCCAAAATTTTCAAACTTTTTAAAAAATTGTATTTTAAAAGTTTCTTATTCTAAAGTTTCGAAGTGTGACTTTCTATAATCCTATGACTTGTTATTTTTTATATGGAAAAACTTGGGAAGGAGCTCACTATTACTACCATCACCATCAGTACCATGCTTTGCTTTATTTGTTTCGCCCAAGCTCATAAAATTGGTTTGAGTAGAGGTAAAAACCTCACAAAAGGGGCTCACTGTTACTACCATCAGTACCTTTCTTCTACTATCCATCCCTTAAACGGTAAAACCCCCCACTATGACAATAACCAAGTCATGATAATAATAGTGAAACTAACCAAATAAAAGTTACGCCACTACTCACTACTAGGACTATCAAATACACAATAGAAGAAGCTTTTTACTTTTTGTTTTCATTACACTTCCTAACACTTGCCTACTAGTGATAAATAGGGCCGTTTTTTGAAACTGAATTCACAAGCACAGGAATGCGGCCTAAATAATGAATATCCTGGGAAATTCCTCAGAAACTAGTAATTTTTCTATCAACCTATTTAACTTTGTCCTAGTTTCACAAAATTTAGTTAGTTTCCATAAATACAGTGTTAATCCCTCTTCATCGCTTTGGCAACAAAAGTTCTTGTAACTGCTATTGCAAGGTATGCCGAGATTGTCAGAGCAATTCCCCCAAACAGAATAACACGATCGTATGCAGCAATTTGGACTGTGTATATTCGCATCCCTATTGTATTCCAGTTGCTTTCTGTCCAGACTGGGTCTACAACCCCCATGTTGTCGGAGGAATTAGGGGGCAAAACACTCCATACTCCTGATTCAAATTTTAACCGGGTTGAATATGCTGGAACATACCTGTAGAAGATTATGCATCAAGGTAAAAAATTACAGTGCATCAACTTAGCCATTTAATCATGTCAAGTCAACAAGTGCAGTACCTGGAAAATGGAATTTCACATATAAACACCTGAATAGTCTAAAGATGACAATCTAACCAACTACGTATCAAATGAGCATACTTAACAAGGTATCAATTATGACATGAAGCTTAGAAATGGTATGGACTACGAAATAAAATCCATTTCAGGAGGCATATCAACAACGACGCCACCTCTTGAGTTTAACAGGAAAACTAGTGGGTTAATCTAAATTATGGCGACTATGGTAAATATGTCTGCGCATGAATGTGAGAATCTGTGAGCATGTATGTGTATGAATCTAACATAAATATAAACACATATTTAGCCAACATTTTACACAACCATTGTCAGCTTTTATTTCATGAAATATCAAATATTCGATTTAAAGGCAAAAGTATTCAGACATGATTCTAATCTGAAAATAACCATGGATGATACTTAATGGGAATAATGATTAGGCAGAAATAGTGAAATAAATCAGGGATACATCCAAGTTTCATTTTAAAGTACTCCCTGTCCCAAAATAATTGTCACGCCACATTTGCAAAAAAAAAAAATGTCCCAAAATAATTGTCGCTTTCAGTTTCCAATACAACTGTAAATATTTATTTTCCGATTGTACCCTCTAAATTATGTTGTGTACATCACTCCCCGAGTTATTATTCTCCACTTAGCATTTATGATATTGAAAATAAATCAATAGTTGATATGGGTAGTTTGGTAAAATCACCGTTCTCTTTCAATCATTTGTCATCTTTTCTTAATCTAAGTAAAATGGTGATTGAGACATGCAGAAGTTAAACTTTCTATCCATATTCCATGGTTCAGTTGTGTTCCCATAATAAACTGAATACATTACTTATCCAATTCTGCGGGATGTAAAACTCAATTCAATTATAGAGGCAGAAGCACAACATTAGATGATAGCAAGCCTGCATAGTCCTGGAAAAGAATACCAACAAGAAGCGGGGGAAAAAATACCAGCAACAAATAGGCTAAACACTGCACCACTAATATCCTAAATTTATGACTAGTAAATATATATCCGTTTACCAAATCTATGAAGTATAAAGTACATTTAAACAAGAAAATACCTAGTTGTAGAAAGAGCACAAACTCCCTTTCCATCAGTCTCCGCTCTAATGCAAACTTCATCGCTACCACTGCAACCTTTTTGACAACTTGAGCTATTATTCTCCTTTGGGGTTGAAGTTATGTCGGCTAGAAAATTCCAGATGAACCTGGGAACGTCATTAATATATCCTGGATAAGGTGTGGACGAAGGCTCATCTAAGATAACACCAACATAATTGCTCGCACAGGTTGAAGCAGGTGAAATATATTTCTTCACCAACTCACAGGAAAGACCAGGATCACAGTCCAGCAAGCAATCCATAAGTTGTTCAACAAGTGAGACATTTACATTTATAGCAGCCAAAGTTGAATTTTGTACATCATTAGTTTCACTAGCAAGTACGTAAAGGGTTCGAGCAACAAGAGAAGCAGCAGCAACTACAGCCGATGAGTTCACATTTGCTGCATTAATCATACAAATGAGAAGGCATGTGACATGGGAGATATCCATTGAAGACTAGAACAAGTCAAACAAGCATGCGAAAAGTAATGCCAGGTTCATAGGTTAACTCACATAAATCATCAAGATGACTGTGGTAGAACTTGTTGACAAAGGAAGAGTCAAAATCTTCTAACACAACACCAGAGATTCCGGGATTCTGATAAAATATGAGGGAAAGAGCAAAAGAAGAAAAATAATGAACAACGGCAAACTATGAAATGCAATATATGTCAATAACAATTACGAAATTCAACATAGTACATTAACACATGCATTCAATAATGCATTGACAACAAGGTACAGTCAATACAAATAATATGATTCAACATGGCACATCAATAATTCGGTCAAATGCACCTGTTGTGCGCAACTTACTGATGTAGCTGCGAAGTTTTTTTTTTTTTTTTGGCTTTTTATAGCATGTTAGTGCGATGTGCCCATGATAGCACCCCTACCATTTATTATGGAGTTAATACATTGATACTATTCCAACTGCAATGTTAACAGATATAATAGAATACAAGATTGTCTTGAACGTCTATATAATATATCCAGAAAGGACTATCTGTGTGCTTTATATATCAAATTGATCTCAAGAAAATGTGTGGAAGTGTGTATAAATCACCACAACCTTCCCTTCAATAATGACTTCACTAATGAACTTTATAAAGTCCAAAGTTTAGGAAATTGATTTTTAAGAAACTACTATTACTTGTAAATTGCATATATTCTAGTAAGCACTGTGTGAAAAGTGAACTATCCAAAACCTTATTCAAAAAGGTCATTAAAGATGACGGAGGTATCCCAGGATTTGAGACACTTGCAGATGCGATCCTTATGTCTTCCGATAGCAGTGACTCTTGTGCATGTTTCAGGGCAACCATTATCTGATTTGTGGCAGAAGAATCCTGCAATGATGCAGTGTTAATCATAAGCATATTTAGCACAATACTCTAATTCTGATGATGCACACAAACTATATAACACAATATCCTTTTAAAATTGCAAAAGGGCATTAGTGTGCAAGTGTTTAAATGATTCATCTCACCCCTTCTGCATGAGCAAAAAAGCTTTTAGCACCTTGACCTTGACTAAGACCCTTTCCAACAGAACCAATTTCAAGGACCTGTGAAACACCCCATCACAAAAGCATATGTTAGGTTGTTAGCAAATAAAGTAATTTAAGAGGAGGCATTTATATACAATCTGGCTTATAAATTTAAATACTATGCATCTGGTCGCCCTCCAATACTACTAGTCAGTGGTAATAATTATTAAGAGCATAAAAAGTACCTTTTCAATTAATGAGTGATCAAGGCCATGAACAGCATCTGAGTGCTCGTCAAGTTCTACCAAAAATCTCCTACTTCCAAGATAACCCCATGCCTCTCCAGTGAAAACTACAAAAACAAGCTGCATTGAGTTTATGAAATTATCAGCAATAAAGTACAGAGAAGCAACAACATGTCAGTAAACTACTTGGTTCTTGAGTATTATAAGCTTGCCTATTCATTTTTTTTTTTAAATAAATAACACTTCCCTAAAAAAAAAAATTATCATAACCAGTAGTTTTTTGAAGAAAAAACCGAAAAAAAGCTAATATTTTTAGTGCTTCTCTAGAAAGCTAGGAAGAGTAGCTTTTGAATAACAGTTATATGCCTAATCATAAGTGTTTTCTTGTCATTTTTTATTTTCAAAGCTTATCAAAATACATCCTATACAGAGGTTTTTGAAAGAAACCCTAATAATTATTGTATAAACAAATATGGGAAATGCTAACATGTTCCCTTAGGGCACTTGTTAGTGTACTAAAGATAGAAATTTTGTATTGACAATTGTGCATTCCATTTTTTTTAAGATATAATTACTATTTGTGGAATCTTAACTTGCACCAATTAATCCAAGGGAACAGCACAAAGCACCAAAGCACAAATAGAAACTGTAACAAGAGTACATATTCTAATAATGATAAACCCAATACATTTGTGCTTTTCTAAAAAGGAGAACCACAAGAAAGGGGGGAAAAACTGCCAGAAGTTCACTATGTAAAAACGAAAAAAGGGGAGTGCACAAGGTTTCCTACCATGGAATTGGGTGCAATTATTGCATTCCAAAGAAAACATTTAATCCACAATCTCATCACAAGAAACTGGAAAGGATGGTAGATAATTATTTCACAAGCCTCAAGAAGATATAATGATTAAGAAACATTGACCAACCAGGATACTTTTGCCCATAAAGAGATTTTCAAGGTAAATTAAACCAGAAAAACACAGGGAAACTTATAATAAGTCAAATACAAACATATCTGAGATATCTTTTCTCTCTTCTAACTAACTTTCCCTCCAAGTTGTTGTGTACAAAAGTTACTTCCTCTCCTAAAGTGGGAATTGGCTCGCACAGCCAGAACATTAAAGCCTTATTGAGTCGCTTCCTATTACTAATTGAGTCCAAGAGCCTAGCAGTTATGAACAGTTCCATAAACTGGGATCCAAAAACATTTTTGATTATTTTGTACGTACCTGCTTACTAAGGTCACCAAGACTGTCCAAACGAGAAAGTGCATCAGCTGCTGCCAGTAATGCAATTAAACCCTGTAAAGTAGTCAATGTATTAGACTATATTCTGATTTTGGAGCAAAAATTATAAATAAAACACTTAATTTGGCAAGAGAAAAAAACAGCATACTGTAGTAAATGCAGTTGCACTTACAGAAATAGGGGAATCTGCACCAAGACTTTTATCCCGGAAAAAGGAAGCAGAATCCATAGAGGCTACTGTCAATATAATAGGCTTAGACGGTTTCAAGGAAGAACTGTTGATTGGGGGAAGAGACGACCAAACACTGTCTTCCATATGAAATACACAAAGTTAACATCGACCATAACAATGCAAAAAATTTAAATTTCTCATCAAAATGAGAAGGGGTTGATAATATATTCTTAATCTAGATCCAGGACAACCCAACTATGAGAACCATGTGATGCAACATTCAAAAGGATATTTTAGCCCCATGTTTTCCCTTGATATATAAACACCCATAACCCATTCCTTATGGCAAATACAATCTATTTTATATATGGCGATTTATTCTGTATTTACAAAAGGATTAATTTTGAGGCTCAGATTTTGTGGAAGGAATCTGAAACTTTTATGCATGTTCACTGTCTCGCACGACTGACCTTGTATCTAGTTTTGCAGCAACACGCGATTTACAGTTACGAATTTCATTCAATACTATCATATCATAAAACTGCATGTACATATCATATTCACAAATTTTTTCCCTGGAGACCTGCTCTAAACTGGGGGCAGCCACCCTTGACCCCATGTGTATTCCTACCCAAAAAAAGTCACACCCACAAATTGTTGCAGAGTTTATAGAGTAGAATCTAAGAAACTTCACCTGTATCCACCTAAAGGGAGGCAAGTTCCTTCTCTCAAACAAGAGTCTGAGTCGTGTGTTCCAGATTTCATTGTCTAATCCAAGATAATCAAAAAAGAAAAAAAAATAATGAGACATTTTTCTTCATATGCCAGAAAGTAACAATTCTTTACAATAATGGATCATACCTGCATCACCAGATCAAACTCAGCCACATTAGAAGTATAAGCTTTCTTTTTGTTCTCACTCTTTAGTACAAACTGTACAAACAGGAAGGAGAATTAATCTTCCTAATGTTCATATAAACAATAATAAGATTCGTATCAGGGCACTATCAATTACTGTTAATTAAATTAATAGTATCAGTGAAAAATATGTACATTGTGTAGTCTAGCTCTAGCCAAAAAAAAATATCAACCAATAATATAATATAATAAAAGTATACCAACAATCAAGTCTTATCCACTAGGTAGGGTTGGCTACATGAATCGGCAACCACAAAACTCTTTTCCCACTAGGTGGGTCTGTTTATATACATCAAATTACATGATTATGCCCTATCATAAATCATGTCTAAAGACAAATTATTTAATCCGAATACTTCCTTAAGGTTTTGCCTGAGTTTTCTTAGATATCCTCTACCTCTTAACAATTGAATTCCTCTAATTTGATATATTCTCCGTACTGGGATATTATAAGTCTTCTCCACACGTGTATAAACCACCTAAGCCGAGATTCTATCATCTTTTCCATAATAGTTGTTACCCAAACTTTTCCTCTAATGTATTCCTTCAATATTATTTCACCTAGATTGTCCACTCATCCTTAAAACGTCAAATTTATTTTATTATTGTTTCTTTACCCATCGACATTCAATACTATACAACATTACAGATTTTATAGTTGTGCAGTAAAATTTTGTTGCTCAAACTTGAGAAGGTGCTTTTCAACCACAAATAGCATGCAAAGCACTCCATTTCATCTATCCCACTTAAATCCTATGGTTTATTCTCTATTTTCCAATCATTTGTATGATCACCCAAGATACCAACCTTGTGATTTGTTATGATCTCCAATTTATGCCATTAAGTTTGAATTTGTGTGCCTTCTGCTTAACTTGCATTTCATACACTTCTTTCTATTTAAACCGAAGAACCGTGTATCCAAAGTTTGTCTCCGCATATCTAACAACAATCTCAAAATGTAATATAGTCCATCACTAGTATCTTGTGTCGCAAGTTTAAGAAAGAACATGAAAATACTATGCAATACCTCTTGAAGAGTCTTTGTGCCACTTTCCGTGAGTAAAAACACAGGAAAACCATAGGATTTCCACATAATACCAGAACCCTGTAGATGTTGAAGCAAAAAGAAAAGACAAATAAATTAACCATTCTAGGTAATTGATTGTTTTATCTCAAAACTAATATAGCATTATATCCAAAAGATAATTGGTTATATTCAAACCATATGTCTTCTAATACATCTAATATAATGTATAATATATACTTCTGGTTGTAATCCAAGACATACTTCACCTATTAATTTTTCTTTCTTATCATATCTCACATGTCACTGAATACTGATAGTTTTTCAATGTAAATCCACATAAGTAAAGAACTTCATAGACCCCAAAAAGAATCTATTAGTTAAAAATTACTTTCTATAAAAAATAATTGAATCAGAATTGGAAAATAATTAGCCGAAACAAGCAAAGAAAAGGACAAATAAATGATGTTGACATGAGATTTAAATATGCCCAGAAACTGAAAGAAAAAGTAAATCCATATCGTACACTCGGATTCCATTCATAGCTTATATTATGGTAAGAAGCAAATTCAGCTTGTGGAAACTTTTGATCTGGTGAGAATCCTACATAGGATAAAAAATAAAAAATAAAACTGTTATTGTGGGAGCAGCTTTAAAAGCAAACACTTCTCTATCTTTTTCTTTAGGATAAAAACACTTATCTATCTTTGTTTAAAGCAAACCAATAATAGTATTTACCATTTAACTTCTTCTGAGGATCAATAACTGATTCAACTAATACACCACCAATTTTACTTGCAAAACTTGAATCAGCTGATAATCTGAAAGGGAAAAATCACATTCAGGGAAGTTAAAAAAAAATCACAAATCATAAATGAATATGCAGTGTTAATGATCATGCCGCTAAACAATGACTAATTCATGTTTAGATTCACATTACAAGCATACATTTGGGTAAACAAACCTACCTTTGTCCTAAAATATTTCTAAGATACTTTAGGTCCAAACCTACATTTGCAGCTTTTCAACTGAAATATGAACATAAAGCTTCCACTAATTGTAATTTAACTAAGATGCAATAAAATTTAGCGATTCTTAATTCTTAAAACAGAAATGTTGAAATATGACGCTACCTGTTAAAGAGAGTTGGAAATTCATCCAATGAAACCAATATAGCAGATGGTTCAGACACATCATCAACATTTTCAAACCTTACTATTGGAGCCACAACCTTATCTCGACCAGGATCTAAGAAATTAAAACAACAAAAAAGAAAGAAACAACACATCAAATTTGCAATTAATCCCTAAAAACACAATGAATCATGAAAATGGGATAGAAGCTAAAATTGAGACTGACTTGAACAACCGATTGTTCCAGAAAGATTTAGCAGCCGAACACAAGGAAATCCATCGACGTCAGTGTACATAGTGTTCTGAAGATCGGGAACGGATTCCATGGAGCTGGATTGTACTGTGAAACGCAAAAA
>JBBPBT010001311.1:382225-402458 GCA_037974875.1 Cicer bijugum | reverse complement strand
ATATTAAGCTAAGTAGTAATTGATTACAACCTTTGATCGTTTTAAAAAAAAAAAACTCATTTGAAAGTAAATATGAAACAATAGATAAAAACTAAACAATCATCAAAATTGAAAAATTTATAACCTGTTTGATTCCTCGTTTAAGATTGGTTTTAATTTTTTAAAATAAAACCTAAAAAGTTGTTTGATGACTTATATATTGAAGATTATTTTAATTTTGATTTAAAATATATGAGATTTTTCTATTGTGGATTGATAACTTTTGATAACAATATGTTCGACTGTTTATGATGTTATTAGACAATAGATTAACCTTTTTTTTTTGGAGCATACACTTGAAATTTCACTGTTTTTAAAAGTAATCACCACAATTAAAGGTTAAGTTTGTTACTATGAGTAATTATGAGTTGCGGTTTTATGCGCGTGAAGGCACAGCCTTGTATCCGTGTAGACTGTGGAGTTGTCCACACGCCTCTTTTCAGTTTTCACCATTCGCGTAATACTATTTTCCTTTGCACACGTGTAGAGTAGAGTCATACTTGCTTGCATCACTAATGAAAATAGCAACACTTTTAATAGTAACAAAATGTTAAACAATAAGGCAAAAGAAAAATTAAAAAGATAAAGTTCAAAAATACACATGGCTAATGCAATTGGAGAAAGACAATCGTAAATCTTTTGAAAGTATTCATGAGATTAAAGTTTTTTCTGCCTTGCACTTGAACCATTATTGTTCACTTTAAATTTTTTCAAAAAAAAATTCAAAATAAATAAGTACTATCATTTAATTATCACAAATTTTATTTTGAATCTTGCTCCATCATATGTCAGTTTTAAGAAATGTTTAAAATTTTAAGACAGACATTATCTTTTACATATAAATGCTTATAATTGTGTTATTTTTATAATTGAAATAGTGACTTAAATAATACATATTCAATAAAATTAAACATAAAATAAATATATATCTTGTAATGAATTGACATAAATCAAATTACTCTCTTATTTATAAAGGTCAAGAGGGTCACAAACTATGCGTTTGAATTATCATTTGTCAATATATTTTTGATAAAACCTCATTTTACAAATATATTTTTACTTAAAAATGAGTTTTCTTTAATAAAATTTACGTTTGATTATTTTTTCAACAACTGTCTTCTTATAAAATGAAATTTATTTGAATTATATAATCAAATGTGTTTTTAAATGTGTATTTACTAAAAATATATATCTTTTTTAAAGTTATATTTATTAATTGTAACGGGTAGTAGAAGATAAAAAGATAAATTAAGAAAAAATTATGTACACAAAAAATAAAAAATGCAAAAACATCATTGGTGATACTTTTGCTTAAACATACTTTTTGAAGTAAAATTAAATCTATCAATGTAATTTTAATGAACAATAAGTCAAAATATATTTACTGTTTATAAATCATGTTTAGACAGAGAAATGAAAAATTAAACATGTATTATCTTTATATGTTGTCATAAAGAAAGAGGGCTAGACTCTTCGGTACTGCAAATCTACATCACCATAAACAGAAATACACTGATGAAAGCTTGAAATATCATTAACATCACCTTTTTTTAGGGCTAAAATTAAAAAATCACATGTAACTTGCATTTGAATTAGAGATAGCAACAAAGGCTGTCATTAATCCGTCTAAAAAGGAGTAGGATGATGGACGCATACCAACTAGAGGTGCAAAGTTGAGAATCTCACCCATCTCTTTTTATGACGAGTCGACAAGTTAATCCATCGATTACTTTTTATTTAAAATATTCACAAAAATTAATATTAAAATTATAAAAATAAATAAATATAAAGACAATTTTAGGAAATCATAGTATGTAACCATTGAGTCCACTAAAATTCTAAAAATTATTATTTAAATATTCATATTTTATTATCTAAAAACCTATAATAAGTCAACATAGCATAAAACATGGATTTACCGATAAAAAAATTATTAGAAACATGAGATTAAAACATGAAATTAATTAATTAAAATGAATTTTACTTTCTACTCTATAGAGGAGAAAATTGAAAAATAAAATGTGACATATATAAATTTTGTATTTTAGTTCGAGTAACCAACTCACTCCGCCCCATAATTTTAACGAGTTAGGCAAAATGAGCCTACTAATAGTGACAAACATAAAATCTCAACTCACTCCGCTAAAAAGACAAATTAAATGGGTCCACATGCGCAAATTATTTTTCCATCCATAATTAGTATCAATTCAACAAGATCCAAAAGCTAAGAATTGTAGCTTAAGGCAAATTTGATTTCAACAAGATGAATCAATTCTCAAACCAAGATCAAACATATCTTATCTACCCATTAAAATCACAATGACATATTTGAATGCAAAATTAAACGGATGCTAAAATTAGAAATCAGTAAAATAAACAAATCAATGATTAATATTATGATTACATATATAATTTATCATTTTTGTACATATAATATCAACTATATATTTATTTGTCAATAGTTGATATTATCCATTTTATTTTTTAAAGTGACTTACTCACTTTAGAGAAGTGTAATCCATAGTAATTAGACTTATTTGTAATTTTGTTTTTCTGTTTTATTAATTTTTGAATCTTATTCTCTTTATTTATAAATATGCGATTTTAGTCTTCTAATATTTTTAATTTTTAAACTTGGGCTCAACATTTTAAATAACACTGATGAAGTAAAATTTAATCAAATGTAACCGTAGTTGGGATTCCACATCAGATTAAAATAACCATTATAAAAAAATATTAAAAAAATATTATTTATACATACGGTAGTAATTGTTATATTATTTTCATTATTTTTTAAATAGAATACATATATTATTATTTTAAAATATATATCATCTTTTTTTGACTAAAAAAATATACATCATCTTGGAGCATACCATTATCCATTGTATTTCAAAATTAGGCCCTATCAACTCGCGTTTTCTTCATGCTTTTGCCTCTCACAAGGTCAATATTCGTAAACTCAACACTCGAGGGCTTCCGGCTTGTTCATATGCTAAATTATACGTGTAATTAACTTTCACAAGGTTAGTTAAACATAAGAATTCAGAAATTAATATAGTGTTTATTTTGTAAAAACATTTTTGTTTTTATTTCTTATATTATGTGTTTATTTTATTTGGTTGAGATACTTTTGAAACAAACAATTATCACTTGAAGATAATATGAAATGTTAGTTAAGGAAAAAATATTTTTAAAAATGATAAAAATATTATTTTTGATAATTTCATTATTTTAAAAATGTAGATAACGGTTCATTTTAATTTTTTTTTACCTTTTCACTAACAAATTAAATTAACTCAAATTTTTATGAAATAAAAAAAAATATTTTTATAAAGTAAACGATCCATAACTTGTCTCCAAAATTAATAGAATCAAGGCATAATATAGGAAAAAGACATGGCTTTGAATTAATCTTTTATATATAAAACTCAAAAAAAATCTTAAGCAACATTTTTTCATTCAAGTTAGTATAAAATATCGCATGCAATGAGAGAGCTATATCATTTGAGCTACATCTCGAGGTTTAAACAATAATCCTTAGTTGATGTGCATGTATCCTATCCATACTGTTTATTTTGTTATTAATATCTATAATTGTAAATAGAAAATTATATAAAAGTTGATGTCAAAAGTTTATGTGTTAATATATTAATACTTTTTGTGATAGAATTTTTTGATGCATTATATATGTGTTGATGTATCAATATTTTAAATGTTAAATATTTTTTTTTTGTCAAAAGAGGGACAAACTGTATATAATTGAAAAATTGTACATAATTTTTTTAATAAAAATATATGATGTCCATAAATATCTACAAATATCCGCATGTATATACATATGATACAATATTATTTTTATTTGATAAAGTGGATATCAGATGACTACTATTCATGTATGTAAGTATCTATTGTCATCTCTATACACTTCATCCAACTTATTTTTGGGTAGTTCTTTTCGAGAAATCAATCATTTCAATCAAAATATAAATGTTAGAAGCATATATCTTAAATGTGTTGGTGTGTCAAGTGCGAGTAAAAGTTTTACATTGAATAAAAAAGTATATGTTTTACAACATATAAGGTGACACATATATCTAACCCTCAAAATTTTGGGGTAAAGATGTAGCACTAACTACCAGCGTGATTGCTCTTAGTCTAATATCATGATTCTCCGACCCTACTCACAACTCAATTATAATGATATTAGAATCAAGGTTTCGATCTAGGGATATATATTTGGTGTTCAAAAAGCTTATACTTGAGAGGGAGCAATCACACTTGATGAGAGAGATTGTTGATGTGTCAAGTGTGAGTAAGAGTCTCACATTGGATTGAAAAGTAAATGTTGAATAACATATACGTGAGATGAGTCATATACCTAATATATTAAGATTTTGAGTGAAGATGTGATATCCAATCAACCTACAAGAATTTTTTAAGTACAAAACCTGTAGAAAATATACTGTACTTTTGATATGAGGAGTTATGTATTATTTCTCCACTCTCTGATCTACTTTATCTATGAAAACTAATCCCTTTAAATAAGTGCTTAAGCCACCAATAAACCATTAAAATATTGTTTAACTTCGTCTGTTTCATTTCAGCCCAAAAGTATGATGCAACATCCAATTGTGTGTATATATATATCCACCCTGCCTTGTCAGTCCATTACACAAGTGCTTCCTATGTGAAGTCGCTCATTTCGTACTTGAGAAGCCCATGTATGAACAAGGCTTAATTTTACTTTCCCATCTAGCTACTCTAGGTTGGGGGTAGGTCCTGGAGGGGAAGTTATAGATACCTTTCCATTATTTGTGTCTGGAGTACTTCACTTAATTTTCTCTGCAGTATTGGGCTTTGGTGGTATTTATCATGCACTCCTGGGACCTGAAACTCTTGAAGAATTTTTTTCATTCTTTGGCTATTCCATATATATTCTTTCTATATATTTTATTTTTTATATTATAATTTTTATCTTTTTAAGTTTTTATTCAAAATGAAAGACATTTTTTTAGGAATGAAAAAAAGACGTGTAATAAACTAATGAGAGAGAAACTGAAATGCTAAATAAAAAGGATATATTTTTACAAATAATGAAAACAATGTCAGTATCTTCAAAAAATTTGTTGGATCCATTTTCAAAAATACTAAGAGAAAATAGTTCGAGAAACAAAGTGAAATGAAAACATGAAACATGTGAATTCCTTATTCTTAGGCCAATACAAGGTTGAAGCTTGAAATACTACAATTGACGAATCATACCACCAAATACAGTTCATGTAAGCCTCTCCCCCTTCCTCATACAACACAAAATAATCTTACAAAGTGACCACCTTAAAGTAACCGATCACTTGTTAGTTTTAAAAAAAAATCAATTTGTTAATTAATTGGAAGATTTATTCAATCTGATTCATATATTGATTGGAATATAAATGTTAAATAGGTTGAATAAATTTTTTATCTTTATAAAATTTGAAATTTCGTTTTTAATTTTTGTAAAAAGAAATCACATTTTTTAATTCACAAAATTATCTTCTTTCATGAATAAAAGCTCCAACCCGATGATTATTAAATATTGTTGTGAAAGAAAAATTATTGTCAAAATTAATGCAATTAAGAAAAATTTTAAAAGATATAATTTTGGTCATACCTCTTGTCAAAAAAAGTAATTTCTTCAATTTCATTTGAAAAAATTAATAGAAGAATGAAAATGACCAATGTCTTTCAATTTCTTAATTGTCTAGTCTATATTTCAGGAATAAATATCTAAGCCTATAATTGCAGGGAGAAATTTACTACTTCATTAGATCTTAATCCTATGTGATGGCTCAAATTGTTGTCCTTTTCCACGAAAGAATCACACATGGTCAAATTCTTGTCAATAATATGGAGCTTTGCTATGTAAAATTATTCGAAACTAGAGTGGTCAAAATCTAGGAAAAGGATTATACCCAGCAGTGGTATTTGTTAGGAATTAAAATAAACTACTCATCACATGTATCAATCAACACAATATTTCCAAACCAGACCAATTATTGAATTGATGAAAATATTAATCATGATCTAATCAATCTGATGATATATAATTAATTAACCATATGTGTATGTTTATATTTTTGTTCTGATGGTTTTCAGGTAAAAAAGATCCTATAATAATATATTATGATATTCTTTTGAGACACAAATAAATTAAATTGATGAAAAATTATTTTATGTATGGTTAAAATTATGTTTTTCTTTATCAATGTATTGTGTCTAGCAGAATAAATTAGACTTCCACCCAGTAAAATTTGCTCCGATGGAAGAAGTTTATAGAGAAAAATGAGTTAAGTCTTTTTTTTTTTTTCTGTGAAAAGTTAAAAATATGTCTTTATGTATATTTATATTTGACATTTAATGGTAATAAGTAGACCAATACTTAAAAATCACTTGAAAATCTAATAAATATCTCTCTCAACAGAAATTTTAAATTACTAACTATAACATTAATTAATCCGAGGTAGAAAAATCATATGATTTTATATTATTAAATGATATTTTTTTATTAAAAGGTCTCGTATTTGGATGAAGAAAATACTCTGAAAATACTATCTGAATCTTACCTTAAAACTGACATAGCCAAGGTAAGGAAAAAGATATGTTAATTAATTATTTATGGCCCATTGTGGTTGGGAAAAAAAATGAAGTAATAACATATACTATAGTTTATGCTTGAAGTGATAGATGAAACCAACTATGTATGAATCTAGTACAAGCCGACCCAATGCATTATGGAGTTATCTATTCTAGAGCACTTGCACTTTTGAAGTGGGGAACCAGAGAGAATCTTAGGTGGGGAAATGAATAATAAGTGACTAAAATAACTGTTTGCTTTATACTCATACTATGTTCAATCAACCAACTTTTTATACATGTAACAGAAGCAGATGTTTGCTTTCATTAAAATTTTACCCAAAATAATCAATCAAAAAGGTAGTATAATACAATGCAACAGACAGTGAAAAGAATAGAATATTTTATCATATCGTCTCACATTATTTCTATTTTTAATGCTATTATTAATAGAGTTTAAGCAAACATTAAAATGTTCATCTGTCAATTTTTTCAAGTTTAAATAAAGAGTAAAATTAAATGAAAAAAATGATAAATAAAAACTTCTTATTATATATATATATATAATCGTTAACGATTTATTTACCAATTTTTATACTTTAAAAAAATTATTTTATTATTTATACATATTATATTTTATCATAAAATAATTTAATATTTATGAGTAATAAAATAAATTCATAATAAATTAAATTTTATCTTATGTACATTTTTAGTAAATAATATTTACTTGTTATAATTTTTTAAATGATAGAAAATAATTTAAAAAAAATAGTTATTTATCTATTAATTTAAAAATCAAATATACCGTTTCATGTTAAACTTACACGTGCACCTAGAATTTCTCTATTATTATTATTATTATTATTATTATTATTTATTTTATTTATTTATTTCAACACCTTTTTTTCCCTAACTTTTGTGTGCCACAAGGGCCACAACCCTTTCACTCACATAATCTTACCTATGCTTTCCCATAAATAAACATCAATGCCCACCATCTAACTGTCTCCCTTTTTCTCCATTTACCCTTCCTTTATTTTGATGCTTTGTTCAGTACAATTTTTCATTTTTTTTTTTTAATATTTAGAACATAAAGAACTATTATCTCTCATTTTAACCTCTATTAGTGCTTTTAGGAACATAAATAAAAAGACACACAAGCTTCTTTTGTCTTCTCATAACCAACCATTCCAAAGAGAATTGCAACAATGGAAATACATATCTCCAATTCCAATGCAGTTTATAGTTGATTCATAAACAAGCCACCAATTTAGTTGAACTTGAAACTTGAGAGGGGGTATGTAATACAAATCTTTTACTTAGAACTTATAATCACTGAATTTTTCATCATACCATTCATGCTCTAGAATTTGCAATGAATTAAATGAAACATGTATCTGCATGCAGTATTCTGAATTTGGATATCGCAGATGCTGTTATTTCTCCATACTTTATTTCCTTTTTCTTTTTCTTCAATTTTGTGTAGTCATGGTTGTTTGCTACCTCACTCTATCTACCCTTTTTTCTTTTATAAGTCATTTGAGTTATCTTTGGATAAACATCTTAATCTTAATTAAGTGCTTATAGCGATTATATAAAAAAATTTAAGTGCTTATAGTATAAGTGTTTATATGCAAATAAGTGTTTACATATAAATTATTTATATAATAAAAAATAAAATAAAGTTAAACTGTTTTCATATAAGTTACTAGTTGTTTTAATAAGTTATTCTGAAGAACTTAAAGGAATAAGCTGAAAACAAATTATAGATATATTATAAATTATTTTCCTAAGTTCTTCCAAATAGTATCTCAAGTATTTATACAAGTAAAATAAGTGAATCCATACAAGTCTATAATTTAGGAAGAAAATCGTCATATATATATATATATATATGGTAGATTCATTTTAGATCACAACTAAGTTACTGCTATATAATAATTTGGATTTGATTTTCTGGATCATTGATGTAATAGGCCAAGATGAATGTGAAGACTCTATTATTGTTGAACTTATAGTTCATGGTATGTTCCTTGCCACTTTATTCAAGTTTTTCATATACTTAGTGAAAAATGGACCAGAATAGGTCAAGATTCAGTCAAGAAGAGTTCCTTACATAAAGAAATGAGTGTGATTTTCAAATCTGAATTGGCTACACATATCTTGTTCAACCTTGAATTTCAATCATACATTTACAATTTATGTGGTTTAGTGGTCCATATATTGGATTCTTGATTTATTGATTATTTTCTTACAGTAGTCAAAAGAAGCAGAATAGACTAAGGAATCTAATAGTGGCCTCTAGGTCAAATACAAAGGATAAAATGGACTTTATTTTGAAGAAAAACAAATTAAAGAGAATATTTGGTCATTTGCTTTCAGATCTACCATAAGTGAAATCAGGGTTAAATAAATATTAGTCCTATACTTCATCCACAATTGGAAAAAAAAAATACTTAAGTTGTGGTCAAGGTGAGGAAGGTATCAATAGCCTTTACTGTTACATTCAACCTTCAACTACAGAAATTCAACTATTTAGTGCTCACTACTTTCACTATTTAGGTAGACCAACATATTGCAAAAACATACAAAGCAAGCTCCTAGCTAGTACAAATGCTTTTGTATCAGAAAGTCCACTTATCAACCACTTTGAATCACAACTATGTAATTGTGCCTGGCTTCCAGGACTAATCTTTCACAATTCAAAGTATCAAATTTCAATTATATTCATCAAAGGGAGGTGAGGTTTATCATTTTTCAGAGAGCGCAATTGTTTAGGCACCGGTCAGACTACTAACTTATAGCAGATAACTATGTCATTGTATATTTCTCAGGAAATTTTACTAGACAATTTGCTATTTTTTGCTAAATAGAGCTTTATACTCTGTAGCACCGACACTTCTGATCGAAGACGTGTCTCGGTGTCCAACACATATCGATGTCGGACACCGACATGTCATCAACATATTAATTACATTTAATTAATTCATTTTCTCAAATTATTGCATTAAGTGTCAGTGTCACTATCTGTGCTTGACAGACCTTATTATGCAGTCACACTTCTCTTGTTTTGATGCTTACATGGATTTTCATTGCAGAACCGAACAGTTCTTTGAGTGCAAGTTCATAAAAGATCATGTTTTGGTGGTAGATTGCTAGACTCATTTAGTGAATTAGCTTAAAAGCTAGATCATGAAACCAAAATTTGATCTTGAAGTAGAGGCCTCAGCAGAATATGAATCTGAAGCTAGTAGTAGCCAGGTTGAAACCTCTCATTCAGAGCCTCATAACCATTCAGAGCCAATCTCACTTGACTTAACACTCAATTTCAACAACAATGACTTAGTTGTTAAAGATTCAACAGGATTCTCATTCTCAAGCACTAGTGGAAGTAGCAATGAACCTGCCTCTCAAACTACTACCATCCCAAGAGTTTTCTCTTGCAACTACTGTCACCGAAAATTCTACAGCTCTCAGGCGCTCGGCGGCCACCAAAATGCACACAAAAGAGAAAGAATATTAGCGAAGCGAGCTATGCGAATCGGACTATTCAATGAGAGGTATGCAAGTTTAGCATCTCTCCCTCTCCATGGTTCTTTCAGGTCTTTAGGTATAAAGACACACTCTTCCCTACACCATGGTTTTTCGCCACCAACAATATTAAGGCCTAATCCTGAAATAAAAAGTAATGTAAGAATCAAGCAAGGATATATCGGTCATTCGATGTTCGCGGAGAATGAAGAAACGGAACTGTTGTGGCAAGGTAGTTTCCATCATGAGGGAACTGGTAATACTCATCAGAGTTCAAATCTTTGTTATAATGAGGTGAATGTGAAACCATTGGTTGACATAGAGAATTCAGCACCTGAATTAACATTGAAACTTTGAAAGGGTTATATTATTTGGTATTTTACTTTATGTTATTGTTGTATAAGAGCTCTCGGAAGATAAATTTGAAGCATATATGTATGTCAACTATATAATATATATATATAAATCATGTTAATTTTTGTAATTGTAAACTGTGTTTTCTGCATTAATTTTGGATTTAAATTGACAAATGAAATGACTATTTAGTTAGCACAATTAGTAAAAGACAAAGTATTTATATTAATCAGGTAACCTCCCGCAACATGTAATTCGGCCAAGTTGGGAAATATTCAACAACAAAATAGTGAGTTGGCAAAATTAGTTGTGAATTCCTAAAATCAAGGGAAATGAATACATGAGCTATTTGAGGTAGAGAATAATAAATAACGAAGGTGTGGAATATACGATGAATCTCTTTCTCCTCCTTCTGTATTCTCTAATTCTCTGTATATGCTTTCTTATTCCCTTTTACAAAAATCCTTAGGTACTTGTTGCTATCCTCTTTAGCTCATAAGCTGAAAGTGATCTTTCACATTAAATTAAACTCATCGGTTAATGAATCATTACACAACATCAGTTTAGAAGATTTGTTCAGTCTATTTTTTCATTACCAAAGGTAGGGTTTCAATAGCAACTTGGATCTGATAGAGATGAGAAATGGGCTTCAGGCCCATCACAGTAACCCTAATATGTTAGAATACACTTTCTCACGTATTTACGAAAATGCCAACATGTTTTTTTTTTCTTTCTTTATAGGGTCTCTTCTTAAGAAAAGCTGACGTGGACAACTGCCACAACAGAAAAACAGATTCCATGAAACTAACCGCTGCATTTCCCTCCAAAACCCGCGTTTGAAGTTTCAACCCTTCCCTACCATGGTGTCAACATCACCGCCGCCGCCGCCGCCGCCACCAACAGAATCTCCCTTACGCGACCCGCACGAACCGGAGATAAATTCTACACAGCGCAACTACTTGGAAGAAATCATTTACAAGAGAAGGCGAATCGAAGAAAGCCAAGACAAATCACTCATCCACGGTTTCCAACTTCAACAACACGCCGCAAAGATCCTCGAATCTAACGGCCTTTCGTCGCTCCAAGAAGCAATCGAAGATTACATTCAATTCAAGAAACAAACGTCTTTTACAGTCTTCAAATCGCTTGCACTTCATTACCCTAACTCATTCTCGTTCAAGCTCGCGAAGCTTCTAGAACTTCACCCTCCGATTCAAACCCGAGCTGAAACCGTCTCTCTCTTAGTCCACATTCTCACCGAAGGGATTAACAATTCAATGAGTTCTTCCATTATTATTGAACTCAAAAACCCTATCCTACGTTCGCTCAAGCTGGAATCCGAAGAAAGTATGCTTCCTTCGCTTTGCGAAGCAGTTGGTCTCCTCGCTGACAGGTGTTTCCAGTCTCCTCTCGGCGGTTGGGAGGAGCTTCTCAATTACGTCTGCGTGGAATGTCTTTCTGGCGAGTCCAAATTGAACCATATGAAAGGGCTTATGTTGTTAACGGAATTGCCTGTCACTGTTGTTCAGAACAGAGAGTTCTGGTTGAATGAAGGGAACTTCGATCTCGTTTTCACGCACCTCTTGAATTTCAATTTCTCGATGGACGATGAATTGAAGGCATTGGCATACAACGCATCAATTTCGTTGATGATATTTTCGAAGGATCTTCAGAGAACACAAGTGTCCGATACTCTTTTACCGATTTTGTTGAATTTCATCGACGAACAAGGAGAAGAACAGGTTCTGGTGAATAGTGTTAATCGTTTGTCGGATTTAGCTTCGGTTGACGACGGAAATATCTTTTTGGGGAAACATTATGAAGTGTTTTGGTGCATGATTCGAGTCGCGGAGAAGGAAGATGCGAGCAAGGATTTGAGGTCTGGGGCGATTAATCTTATCAAGGAACTTGATGAAGCCAATGCGAGTGCGATAGAGACTATGATGGAGAATCTTTCTAGTGAGGAACTGAAGAGAACTCTTGAGGTTTCTATGATCATGATGACATATGTTGTTGAACATGATCTTTGGTATGAAGTGGATAATAAGGATTGTGTGTGCGCTGGGATGACAGATGCTTTCTCCCTTGGGTCCTTCTTGTTCAATTGCCTCTCTTTAGATGCCGATGAAAATGTGTTTGTTCCAATGGCAATTGAGATGATAACAATGAAGTATGCATCTGATATCGATTGGCGGCTTCGTAATGCAGCAATGTTTGCCATTGGTTGGATTGCAAGTAAAAACTTCAAAGGGGTATGTATATTATATGGTATTAAAGATTATACATTGACATCCAATTATAATTAAAATTGCAGTTAAATAGGAATTATTCTGTCGTAGTTAAGGTTACGTTTTAGCTGCACGAACTAGGAAAACATTTACGCCGCAGCCACAATCTCAACCATTTTTTAAAACCACCGAGTTTAACAAATTAAAATCTAATGGATTATGTGAGATATCGGATGCTCAACTTGTAACACTTAGTTGGGTACTTGTAATTGTGTTATCAGAACAGTATTTATTAATGAGTGCTTGTACCATACATTCCTGTGCGTGAAGTTGACCAATAAGCAATTACAAATTTCTGAGTACACCCCATGCCACAAAATGATTTTTGTTTTTATCATTAGTTTTGCTTATTGTATGTTACTCATTTCTGAGTACTCCCCTTTTGCTACCACAGAAAATGATGATTCAACACTACGAGCATCTCTTGAGTTTGGTCCTTAAGTCACTGGATGATCTGAACCACCGAGTACTTTGGGCTACTGTGCATACAATTAAGTTATTGTGTGAATATAAGGAATTATTGATGCATGCCCAATATCACAAAAAGTTCTTGGCTAAACTAGTTCGCGTGGTTAGATGTCACCTTTGTGCCCGTGTACAGGTACAAACATATATAATGCTGCAGCTTGACATCTGTTAATAAAGAGTTTCTCGTTTTCTTTGTTTCTATTTACCTCTGGACACCATAACATAACAACAATGCTATGCAGGTAACTTTTAGTACTAGTGCTGCTTCTAAAGCAGCCTTCTTGCTCGATTATTATAATTTGCAAGTTACAATTGATTGATTCTTCTTAAATATTGGATACAGTTACAAAGTAATAGCTAGTTTACACATTGATTGTTATTACTCATTTTTATTTTTTCTTCTTAAATATTTGTTATCTTGTTATTCATATTGAAATCTGTACATAGAGATCCCCAATTTTTAGACATAGTAGTTATCTTAGAAACCAATTTCAATGAAGATTTTCTATGTATACATTAAAGCACTGTTTATCAAGCTGTTTTATAAATGATATCCTTTGTATACGATTTTCTGCAGGCATATGCTGTTATTGCCATTCGTTGCTTGGTTACAAAGTGTGGCATAGACAAAATATCAACTATTACTTTTGTGGAGCAAATTGTACAATCATTACTTGTACTTCTTAAGGTAAATAGTCTGCAGCTTTCTCTATCAACTTCTCATTTACACACGTATTGCGCTTTTTATATGCAATCCCTGCATATGTGCATAACCCATATGATTGGTTCTACCTATTTACACATCGTATTTGGTAGTCTCAAACTTTATTTTTCTGTAGTTTCTTATACAACAAGCTAATTGGTTTTTCTGAGTTTTCAGCATGAAAAACAGAAGTTACAGGAAGAAGCTATTGATACCCTGAAATCAATTGCTGTTTTAATGCCGGTATACCTTAATACCTGAAGTTTAGAAATGATGAAGGTTTACAGTAAATAATTATCCTAATGTGATTTGATGTGTAATAATCCATGCAGGAGTATTTTCGCCAAAATCATTTAGATACAGCAATGGAAGCACTGAAAGTCATAGTGTCTGATAAGAATCACTTACCCAAATTGTTTCTCCGTTCCAAATGTCTGGAATGCATGGTATATCTTGTTAGGAAAGTTGGGCAAGATAAGTTCGAAGAACAGGAAGTTGTTCAGGTCAGTGTTTCTGCTATTTCTATTTTGAATTGATTCAAATTATACATTATGTATTATTGAAACCAAAATTAAAATTGAGATAAGTAGAAATTAGTAATTAAAAGGGAAATGTAAAATACTTAATTTATAGATCATACAAATACTTCTGAAACTGTTGAACAATAGTCATGATGCACCTTAGGATCTTGGTGTATATCATTCAAAATTTGATTAAATTTTTGATAGATTCGTATATCTTGAAGGTTGTCAAATAATTCTGATATAATTTCTTTTTGTGCTAATTTATCTTGTTACATTTGAAGGTTGTGGAATCTCTAATATCTCTTGAAGGAAAATTGAGGAATACAGCATGCTTAACAAAATGTGTCATCTTAAAGGTATATTTGAAATCAATGATAGGCCATTTTCCTCCCCCCACATGATAATGCTAGTTTAAAGTTTACATTCCTAGCTAATTGAAAATAAACATTGTGCAGGCTCTGGATCAAATCTGTCGATGCCCAAGAGTGGATATTGACAAGTTTATCAATAAAATTATGCCTATGTTGCTCGAATCCGCTCAACCGCATATTGACTTAACGGTCGATAACCCCAAGGATGATAGGTTTGCCTTTATATTTTAGTTCTGATTCAATGAATACTATTTTGTAGCATCATGGGGCAAATCACACTTTTTAACTGGAAAGAAAATTGGGAATAATGTGTTTCTGCATGTTCTCCATTTAAGAAATGATCGAATGTTGGAAACTAACTAATACTATCACATTTCAAATACTAGATTTGTCTTTATATATGGTCCTCTTGACCAACACACAAAAAATTAAGAAAAATAATATTTACATTAGACTTGTCAACAATATACATTTGTTTTTCAAAAGTATCCTCAATTATTAAAAGAGAAAATAGTTGATCTCTTAATTCTCTGCGAAATTTTTTATGATACAAGTGCAAAATTAATTGTTTTATCAAAATTAAATGTTTTGGTACCGATGGTCTTTACATTGATAATTAAATGATTATTATAATTTAAAAAAAATATAATAACTAAATACATTGAAAATGATATTAAAAGGTTTATATTAAATGAAAAATCAATTTAAAGACCACTATAATTTTATTAAATGATTTATTGTAAGAAAAAACTTTCTTTTTATGAAATGATGTTTCTTGAAGCATGAGTTTACAAATAGTTTGTTTTATTAAAAAACAGACCATTAACGTATTATTAATTAAAGAAACAATAGCATCAACACTCTATTTTGTCAAAGTATCATAGAAGCTCATTATCTGCATTTAGTTAAGGATTTTTTTATTTTTTGCAAAAAAGTAACCGATAGATCTTATAATTTAGGAATAGTCTTATAAAAAAAAGGAATTTTTTTTACATGATCTTAGATATTGGGTAGTAACAATGATGAAATCATTCATCTAGTGCTCTCTTGTTATTAACTGATGGATGTGCTCATTTGCAGCTCAAAGGACAAGCGTTTGGTTGAAACTATAAGTATTCGGGCTTGTAATACATTGTCATATTGTGCTATTCGGTCCTCTTTAAACTTTTCCCCTCACATTGGCCTGGTTGGTTTGATTGTTTTTTTTTTTCCTTTTGACTCACACAAGGTTGGTTTGAGAGAACTGATATTTGTGATTTGTGTAGAGGCTAAACATGTATTTAAATGTTTAGGTCACTCAAATGTTTATCCGCTTGCTTGTTTGCCCTAGTCTTGAAATTCGAAAGACTTCTATGTTAGGTGAATATAAATTTAATTATTTTCATCTTAAAATCTTGAAATTTGTGTTTAAATCCTTTTTGACAAAATAATTCACTTTCTGTTTCTAGCTCTTCCAAAGATATTACTCTCAGTTAAAGTAGGTGACAAAAGCGATGGCATTAAACGAGGTTTGGCTTTCTGCATTGTGCGGTCTTTGATTATAGCGTTCAATAAGGTATTTGGTAATTGTTCTTCTTAATTTATCAGTTTATGCATCAACTTAATTCTTGTAATTGCGGAATCCATGCAGGAAAAAGATAAAGCTTTGTCTATAAAACTATTTAGGTTACTTGCCGAATGCATTCAGGTACAATACAATTCTGCAATATATATTGGTTATATGTTTCGACCATATTTTTCTCATGTAAGTACCACATTTTCATTATGCAGTCCTGTAGTCCATTTTTCACGGATGAATTAATCAGTATTCTTGCTCACGAGATAAACCGTACACTAAGAGTGTTTATTAAAGTTGAAATAGAGAAAGCGCAAATGTGGAGTTGGAAAGGTAGAAGTGAATCTTTTCCAATAGAAGAAGCAATTCAGGTTGTATCTTTAAATTCTCTTGCTTTTGAATACACATGAGTTTGGTTTTGTTCCACTTTTATGTTTGTTGTGTTTTCCATTTGATAGACAACCATACACTTAATATACACCTGGAGAGAGATTTGTTTTGGAGCTTCTACAATTTGTGGTGAAAAAGAGGATTAAACGAACGATTGAAGTCGGCAACTTGAAACCAAACACACACACAAAGAAATAGAGAGGGTGGTATGATAGGAAGAGAGAGATAGAGAGAAAATAAGATGTTGAATGGATGTTTGAAAATTTGGATGTCCATATATGTTTGTAGTTTTTTTTTCCTTCTTTTTAAAATAAATAAATGTCTTTTGTTGCTTAAAAAAAATACACACATAAGACTTGTTTCCACAAAAAATGGACAATAAGCATGGATAATCAACTTTTTTTACTCATGACAGGATGTAGATCACTTGATAGCAACAACAGTTAACACATTTAAAGATCGATTCATGCTACATGTCGATGACCTCTTGTCAAATGTTGTTGTGTTTTTGGTATGTTCTCCTTTGTTATTTTCATGAAAATCTGCATATACATCAAACCATAAGTTATATTATATTGAATTTGATTCTTAATCAAATTGGACTTGAATTTGTTATATGTTTGGCAGGCTGATGACAAGTCAGATAGATTGATGGCTTTTGCAATTTCCATTTTTAACGTTATCATGCCACTATTCCCAGACAAATTGCCGCCGTAAATCTAGTTTCTTTTGTCAATTTCGTCTGAAGTTATTACAGCAATAACAATAGATTCTTCTATTAATAATACATCTTGTTCCTGTATGCTGACAGGTATCATGAAAGATATATTTCAACCTCCTATCATGCTTTATGGAATTTTTATCCTTTTGCTCAGCTGGTAATTTAAAACAAATGTGTCAAAAAATTTGTTTCTTTACTTATTTTATATAACAAAATTGAACATTAGATTTTGGGTAATGATTATTCCAGCATGCTACACGGGCGATTGGTATCTGTGCTACATTTGGAGGAGATCAATTTAAATCCTCTGCTAGTTGTAACTTCTTTAAGCTCTTAACTATTTTGTTTAAAAGGTTCTTTCAACTCTTAAACTTAAAAGTACTAAAGTATATTGTATATTTTATGCAGTGGGTGTCTCCAGACTCTACGGTTTCATGACAAAACCACTTTCAATAAGTGAAAAATCTGATTCTGAAGATGTAAAAACATCGTATGATATGGCAGTTGCATCTCTTGGAAAAATTTGTGAATTTCATCGTGACAGTATCGACGGCCCTGCGGTAATAATCTTCTAAAACACATGAAAAGTTGCATCTTAATGGCCGGTTCATTGGCATGATATATATCTTAGAATCAAGAAATTAGTCACAACTTAATGTCTCTTTTTGTCTAACAATTGAGAAGTTTATGTATATCCATCAGATAATTTTGTAAAAAACAAAACAAAAACAATCTGTATAGAATCATCATGAGAGTTAGGTTGCTAGCTTTGCCTTGCCATATTTTCTTTAATATCATGAGGCTTTTAAGCAGGTACTTCGAAGATGGTTAAATCTCTTGCCATTAAAGTATGATTTCAATGAAGCCAGATATGCACATGAACTGCTTTCTAAAATGATACAAAGGTGTTAAATCTTTCTCCTTTTGACCACCTGTTGCATTATATTCATTCATAATTTGGTACACATATTGGGCTAAGCAAAAATAGAAATCTGTATACATTGACCAGGTCAGATGAGGACCTATTTGGAAAAAATAACGAGAATCTTCCTAAGATTATTTCTGTCGTCAAAGAAGTAAGTAGAAGCAATTTTCTTTACTTTTTTGAAATATGAATTTATCTTAATTAATATATTTTCTTATAGATTTTATCTACACCTGATCGTCTGGGAACTGGGGAAGCTATTAATCAGATGATTGATTTTATAGATCAACATGGTGGGATGGAAGGAGATTGAGATAAGAGCTAAAAAATAATTCACTGCATCAATCACTATATATGCCCATGCGATCCCTTCCTCTAATTATTAGGCTTCAATTTTATCTGTAGAATTATTCATTAACCGCGGAGGTGAAGATTTTTTGTTTTCTAATTGAGTTGTACATTAGACAACAAAAAAAAAAAAAAGGAAGATTTCAATTTTCCAATGTGTAAAGGTACAACTTTTGTACATACAAATAAAACAAATGTGTAACAGTTTTTGTTTACTTGTTAATGTACAGTAATAGTTTGATACTCTTTTTCATATGTGTTTTAAGTTTTAACTATTTTATATTTTTTTTCACAAGCACCGTTTTTTATTTTTTAATAAATGAAATAAATTTGGGTAGAATTAAGTTGTTTTTAACAGTTTTCTTCAAAGCCCAAAACTACTCGTTTTATTTCTAACACGTCACCGTCCATCACTCCATCACTGTTATTAAAATTATTGTTAAGAATAAATTATAAAATAATAATATTTAAATCATTTTTAACTTTTTTAAAATAAAAACAAAGTAGTATATTCTTTTTTCAAACTAGAAAATAAAATTTGAAATTCAACTCAACTAAAACTCGGAACGAACATTCTGAAATTTTTAGTCTCCCTATAAGTCTTCATCAAGAATATCTCTTTTCTCTTTATATTTTTGTTCTTTGTATGAACAAATTATCTCATGCTGTTATTTTTGTGAAGGGTAAGAAATCGGTTGTTATTTATGTACTATTAGGCATAAAAACTAGTTTTTGTGAAGAGCTTTGCTTTCGGAATTATATGGGTTCATTTTTGTAATAGTTCTTTATTCAATTAATAATAATTCGAATTCATATCACATATCTTTTGTTTAAGTTTCATGCTCATAATCCTCTGATATCCAGGGCTTCCTTATTCTAAGCTCAATAATTGACCTACCCATGAATGGTTTTAAAAAGATGGTGATTGAGAATTCATTTGCATCAAATGGTTCTGTCTCTTGAATCCCATTATCCCATTACTCTAACTACTCCAAGTGGCGTTTCAATAACAACAAATAAATAAAATGAATCACATCATTAGCAAACTGCAACAAATCCTTAAATAAAATATTTTTTTTTCTTCATAATTAACAATAAACAAACAATTATATATATATATATATATATATATATATATATATATATTTATCGTGAGACGAAAATCAATAAAACTATATGATTGTATCTTCATCCAATAACTCTTGAATATTGTATGTAATATTTCTAATTTTATTTTGGTAATAACTCAAATTAAAAACTCCTCAACGTTCTATCCAAAAAATAAAACTTTAAAGATTTTATTTTTATATTTTTTTACTCAATAATTTTATTTTTATTAAACTTGTATTTTTATTGTTTACCAAAATAAAAACTACTCTTCAATAATAGTTTTTTTTT
>JBBPBT010001311.1:344280-381982 GCA_037974875.1 Cicer bijugum | reverse complement strand
TAGTTCTAAAAAAAATTATTGGTATTAAATAAATAATAAATATTTTGTGATAAAATTAATTTTCTTCTACTACAGCTAACAATTAAACCTTCATAACACACCATGTTTTTAATAGATATATACATAAATGTCATATGAAATATTATATATGATAATCCATGACAATAGATGATTTTTACTCTCGAAAATAATTTTAAAATAATTTTATAATTTATGTGTTGATTTCTCAACACATTTTTACTAATTACTTTATAATTTGAATTCTATGTTTTAATAGTCTTTCAATAATATCAAAACAAAAAGCATGCACTCTTTTAAGTATCTTTCAGCCAATTTTTCTCAACACCAAGGGCAACTCTACTATGGAGTTAATAGGGCTATGTCCACACAAGAAAATAGAAAATCATTTTAATAATATTATTATTTTTATTAAACTTCTATAAAACTTTCTATTTTAAAAAAATATATTTTAAATTTAATGATATTTTTTATTTTTAAAATTAGTTTTAATTTTGTCAGTATTAACTTTAACTATTGAAAGATATATTTGTACCAGATTTTGTGAAAAATTGAATGTATATTATGAGTGATTGGTTAGATGATTTGTTAAATATAACAAATATTATATATATATATATATATATTTATTTAATAGTGTTAATAATGAAAAATCATCAAAAGAATATAAAATATCGTAAATGATAATTGTAATTTATAATTTTTTTACATATTTTGAATTTATTTAATCATTACAATTATATATTTTATAAGAGTTATTTTTAGTCTAACATATATACTATTTTATTGTTTTCGTCAAACAAAATTTCTAAATCTACCGCTACTCAACACATTTTCAATTTTGTCATTTTAAACACTACCCTCTCTCTTTCTCTCACACAATGATGCAAATATCACGTAAACCATTAAACATTTTGTCCTCCTAAATTCTTTATTCCAAAAACAATTATACTATTGTAGTATCTTACACAACACTTGAGTTATTTGTTTTCATAAATAATACTCGCATATTTCATGTTACTAAATTCTTGAGACAACTTAATTGTCCATTTAAACACATTATCTAAAATTATGAGGATAAATAATTTGGATAAGTACAACAAATACCAATTTGCATTTTCAAAGGATTACGTGGGATAATTAGATCTTGTAGTGACTGACATCCAGGGCGACTTGAATTCTCATTCTCAATCACTAACGAGAATGGTCCTTTCATTAAACAGGGGCAAATTGGTCATCCAAACAGATTGTAACAGTAGCAACCGCAATATAATCCAACGAGAAGAGAAACCAAAGAGTTGCTGACGTGGACAACTTCCACAAAGGAAAAAACCGATTCCGTGAAACTATCCGTTATTTTCCCCTCCAAATCCACATTCAAAGTTTCCTCAACAATGGCGTCAACCTCCTCACCGCCACAACAACCCTGCCTCCGCAATCCATTCTCACCGGAAATCGAACCGCCACTTCGTCAGAACTTAGAAGCAATAACACGCAAGAGAAGACGCAAAGAAGAATCACGAAACAAATCACTCATGTACGGCCTCGAACTCCAATCACACGTCGATACGTTTCTCCAACCCAACGACCTCTCATCGTTACAAGAAACAATCAACGATCCTTCATTCAAAACCGTCTTCAAATCACTCGCATATCATTACCCTAACGCATTCGCTTTCAAGCTCGTTAAACTCCTCCGATTCCACCCTCCTACCCCAATCCGAATCCAAACCGTTTCAATTCTCCGCAACATTTTCAAAGAATCCGATAAAATCATTCCCACAATGCTCATTCCACTCAAAGAACTTCTCTTCCTTTCACTCACAAAAGAATCCGATGCCTCTGTTCTCCCTCTTCTCTGCGAAATCATCGGCCTCGTCGCTTCGAGGCTGTATCAATATCCCAATTTTGGCGGTTGGTATGAGCTTCACCAGTACATTTCCGCTTCTTTCACCGAACACAAATCGAAATTGAATCACCATAAAGGACTCTTACTTTTAGCGGAATTACCAGTTGAATCTGTTGAACACAGAGAATTCTGGATTGATCAAGGACATTACGATTTTCTGTTTAACAATCTAATTACAGCCATTAATTCATCGGATAATGAATTGCAGGAGTTAACGTTTAACGCTTCGTGGACGGTTATGCGAATGTCGAGGGATTTAGAGAGAACAGACGTTTGCGATTCTCTTTTGCCGCTATTGTTGTGTTTAATCGATCTTCATCACGGTGAAGAAGATCAACTTCTTGATATGCTTAAACGTTTAGAGAATTTGGTGACGATGGATATTGAAGAAATCTTTAACGGAAAAGAAGGTGATGTGTTTTGGTGTATGATTCGTGTGGCGGAGATGAAAGATTTGAGTGATAAGTTAAAATGTGCGGCGGTTGTTGTTTTGAAGGAACTCGATGAAACGAGTGGGGATGCCATGGAGAGTGTGATAAAGAAACTTTCTCGTAAAGAAATGAAGAGAGTGATTTGTGTTGCTATGGATATGATGGCGTGTGTTGTGGATGATCCTGTTTGGTATGAAATTGATCATAAGAATTGTGAAGCTGCTGGGTTGACAGAGAGTTTTAACCGTGGGAAGTTTTTGATTTATATGTTAACTTTTGATGGAGATGAAACTGTGTTTTTTACGTATGCAGTTAAGACGATAGCTAGGAAGTATGGTTCTGATAGTGATTGGCGGGTACGTCATGCAGCAATGTTTGCCATGGCTGCAATTGCACATAAACACTTCAAAGGGGTATGTATTTTGCATCACTTTAACGAAGGTACAATCATGTCATTGTTTTTCTTCTTCTTCTTACTATGTGAGCTTAAGGTAAATCACTTTATGGGAATGAAGTTTTGCATTTGTATTTTGGTGTCCTAAATAAAGGTTCCGTTGCGTCGGTATTTTTGATATTGCGTTTAATCGCGGTTAAATGTGACCGATGTTTGTTTAATTGTGGTCACTCTAATTTTAGGACATATGTAATTATATTACACAAGACTCATTGAATTTAAATAATTTCATTCCATAAATAATTGTATTGTTATTATTGTCACTATTATTTTGATTTCTTAGTATATACAAAGCCACAAAATGATCTTCTCTTTTTTGTTGATTTTGTTCATATATACTGTTATTTTTTATGCTAACAATTTTATTGGTATATAGATGGTTCTTTCTTTCAAATTCTCTTTTGCTATCGCAGGACATGAATCAGCACTTGTACAAAATTGTGAGCCTTTGTGATTCAGTCTATAAGTCACTGAATGATAACAATCCCCGAGTACTTTGGGCTACTATACATGCAATTCAGCGTTTGAGTGAACACAAGGAACTATTAAATAATGCCCAATATCCCCTCAAGTTCTTGTCTAAACTAATTCCCATCACTAGAACTAGCCTTTGTGCGCATCTACAGGTACAAACAGATTAATGCTGCAGCTTGACATGTGTAGTGAAGAGTAGCTTGTTTTCTTTGTTGGGTCCTTTTTCTCAACTGCTCATATATCCATATATGTGTTACTTATTTCCCTCTTTGACATCATGATATTGTTGCTAACTTTTCCTGCTAGTGCTGCTTCTAATTGTTTGGATTACAATTTTCAAGTGATATTTGATTCATTCTTCTAATTGCTTGGACTAATTTACAGTTTACACTATGATAATCATTTACAGAGATTGGTGCCTATCTGATTTGACAAAAAGTTTTGTATTTTCATTTCATTTTTAAATGTAAAACCATGTCTTCTCTTCTTTTCTTTATTTTTTATTTGTAAATTTTTTTTTTACTATTTTCAATATAAATCTTTTAAGAGAGAGTTTTGCAACTAAACAGAACAGCAGTGGGCTTACACGGGAGATCTGGACCTACTTATCTCTCTTTTAAAGTTTTATATGCTCACCTCTTTTTTTATTTTTTATTTATTTTTATAAAGTTTCATCCTCAATTTTCTAGAAAGTAACTTAGAAGCTGATTACTATGAAATAATTCTCTATATGTATTGAAGCATTTTATTTTTATGGAATATATATTGAAGCATTATTTATTAAGAAAAATGATCGGTGCACACTTTGAGAGAGAAATAGAATAACGTGATAGATTGATTATATAATAAAAAGAGAGAGATAGAGATAAAAAAAATATCCAACAAGTGTAGGAAAATCAAAGAAGTGTATATATATATATATATAATTGTTTAATACCTACATGATATTCGCTGTTAGTTATTTTATACTTATTCAATTGTTTAATATTTTCTGCAGGTATGTGCTGTTCTTGCTATTCGTTTATTGGTTACGAACTGCGGCTTAGAGAAAATATTACCTTGCGGGGAAGAGATTGTAGTTTTATTGCTTGTACTTCTCAAGGTATAACATGCAATTTTCACGATATCAACTTCCCATTTACATAAATATTGTGCTTTTATTGAAAGGAAAATCTAATACATTTTCTAGGCAGGAAAATCTAATACATTTTCTAGGCAGGAAAATCTAATACACATATATCATCAAATATGACAACTAGAAATAAATTCATGACATTGTTCTAACCTATGAAAAATCATATTGGCTTTGTTTGAATAAACTTAACTAAAAATTACGATTAGTAGTAAGAATTTTCCAGGTCTCTTGATTGATAATTTTTACTAAAGATTCCCCTTGAAGAAAAAGAATAATACATAAAAATAAAAATATTTAATTAATTAGATTCTACACGAGAAAAATAATATTTATATTTAAGTGTTACATGATCTTAGATAACATATTTTTGTTTGTTTCAAAATTCTCTATTAATATTAATCATTTTTCAAATAATGATATTAGGTATTTAATTCTGAAATACTATATTAATTTTCAAACTCGAAAAAAATCAGATAATCAAATTTTGTTTATTTATTACTAGAACTCATTTTCTTGAAAACAATAAAAAACATAAAAAAAAAAATATTTGAATCGTTAATATTATTCACCAGCATCACCCGAGTGTATCAAAAAATAAGAAGAGAGAGCCTAATTCAAAGACCCGCCTGATTGCATTTTCCGAGGCTAAGATGGTTGCAATGGAAGAAAAATGAATCTTTAGGGTTTGATTGGATATTTTAAAATGAGCAGAATAGAATAGAAAAATAGTAGAGCGGAGTAGAAAGAATGAAGTAAAATATCTTTTCCATTGTTTGGTTACTTGATGACGGAATGAAAGTAGGATTCTATGCCACACATTTGAAATTAGAGAAGGAAATAAAGCAAAAATATGGAATGAGATGGAATAGATTTCATTTATATTCCACTCCATTCTACTCATATTTCAAATATCCAATCAATAAAACCTTATTAATTACCACTTCATTCCATTATATTCTATCAATGCAAACAAAGCCTTGATGAAGCAAAAGGGCTATGAAACGGATTAGAAAGATTAAAATTTTAGAAGGAAAGAAAGATGGCAAAGAAATGTGAATACCCATCATCAAGTGTTGACCATGAAAGAAGATGGGTTTGTGAAAACAACAGAGCAGGATTTAAGGTGGTGCTGAGGAGAAAACAGAGAAAAGAGAAAGGTAGGTATTTATAATGGATGGAGTTTATGGATACAATCATTGCAAACATTTGTAATATGTATGTTTGTTGCTATATAATTGTACATCGTGTTAATTGGTGGAATAAGTTGAATGATGTTTTTTATCCCGAGTTTTCAGCATGAAAAGCAGAAGTTACAAGAAGAAGCTGTTGAAACCCTTAAATCAATTGCAGTTCTAATGCCGGTATATCTTAATATCTGAAGTCTAAGATTGATGTAGGTTTTGATTGCAGTGAATTATAATCTCAATATGAATTGATGTGCAATTTTTTCATGCAGGCAACTTTTTGTCAAAAGTATTACGATACAGCAGAGAAAGCACTTAAACTCATTTTGTTTGATAAAGGTAGTTCTCCCAAATTGTTTCTCCGTGCCAAATGTCTAGAATGCATGGGTATTCTTGTTAGAAAAGTTGGGCAAGATGTACTAAAAAATTGGGAAGTTATTAAGGTGATTTTTTCTGCTAACTCCTATTTCAATTTCAAACTTGTAAATTGTTTGAGTCTTCTAGATGTTAACATGTCCTCTACTTGAATATAATTGTAACAACAATTTAAAACTATGAATTTTGTAACACGACCATATGGCATCGCTAATAATCACTTTTTAAAAAAAATTTGAGTACCCAGAGAAGCCACTAAATGTTAGTTCTAGAAATTTGATTCGAAGTGAAAAATGATTGGACTCAAAATAAACTTCCTAGGAAAATGATTTCTGGTTGGATTTGACAATTATAAAAGAGTAATATTTTTTGGTGTGTACCATTTTTCTCCTCTTACCAAATCAATTTTGTTCTTAAAAGTCATCGGGCATTGAATATTGGTAGATGTCCTAGCAAGGATTTGAACTGTGATTCATTAAGTTGTGGTGACTAGCCTTCGTTAGTTTTTAAATGGTATATGAATATGAATTATTATTGTATGATAATTTAAATATATGCAGTATCACAATTTCTAGAGTGATCACCTAAAATATGGATATGATTACGGTGTGAAATAGATAAGAAGACTTTCCTTTGTATTTAGGATTATACAATTAAAGCACATTTGAATATTGTTTGAATTTATTTTGCATCTCTAATGGAATGGATTAATTGGTTCGAATCATATAGAATGTATTGTCGAAGCCAATCTTACAAATTAAAAGATGCACTTTTAGAGGTCATACAGACGCTTTTGCAATTTTTCAAGAATATTCTTTATTTATCTTATACATGATCTTGGTACGTATATATCATTCAAAATTTGATTAAATTTGTGATAGAATCACATTGAAGGCTGTCAAATAAGCATGAAATAATTTCATTATGTGCTAATTCATGTTGTAACGTTTGAAGTTCATGAAGACTATAGTATCAGTTGAAGGAGAATTGAACAATACAGATCACTTAGCAAGATGTGTCATCTTAAAGGTATATTTGAAATCACCTTGCTCATTTGGATTGTATTGGTTATGACTTTTAATCTTGACTTTGTGGTTAGGGAGAAGGGTAAAAAGGGGCTTGTATTGATTTGGCACGAAGTCGTATGGTCAATCTGGGATACTAGAAATGGAATCATATTTTCTAACAGGGTTCCTAATTGGGGGGAGGTCGTTGATCTTATCAAAGTAGGTAGTGTCGTGGAAATGGGTTTTCGGTTGGTCTAAGTTGTCATTCTGTTTGTATTATTTTGAGTGGTGTGCCAATCCATTGGAATGTATTGCTAGGATATAGATCTAGGTAATGTTGAGCTACTATGTTAGATATTTGGTCCCTCATGCAGTTTTTGTAATGGGGTTGGAATACCTCTAGTAGTCTTCATCTAATATATTTTTTGGTACTTTAAAAAAATGTAATCAATAACACCATTTATGTTCCCCCAAATGGCAATGCTAATTTGAAGTTTGTATTCCTTTTAAAATGAACATTGTGCAGGCACTAGATCAATTCTGTCGATGCTCAAGAGTGAATATTGACAAAATCATCAACCAAACTACGCCGATGCTGCTTAGATGTGCTCAGCTTGATGTCGACTTAACAACCAGTATGCCCAAGGATGTGAGGTTTGTTTCTATTTTAGTACTACAATGATGAAATAATTTCTGTTAGATTTGATTAAATGGATAGTATTTCACGGCGTTGAGACAAATCACACATTATAACTGGAAGGCGAATTGGGAACAACACTGATATTTGTGTTTGTGCATGACTCTATCCAAGTCAACGAATGTTGGAAACAAGCAATTTCACATCTGCAACTGACATGTTTGTGAAGCCATTTGATTAATTGATGCTCTGTTGTTATTAACCAATGGATTATTCATTTGTAGCCTAAATGATGACAAGCATTTGGTTGAGAGCGTGAGAGTTCAGGCTTGTAATATACTGTCATGCTGTGCTGTTCGGTCAGCTGAAATTTTTTCCCCCTACATTGTCATGGTTGGTCTGATGCATCCAATGATTTTGATTTGCATAGTGGATCCTCCTTAACAATAAATATGCAACTAAACATGTATATATTCAAATGTTTAGGTCACTGACATGTTTTTAAGCTTGCTTGGTTGTACTAGTTTTGAAACTCGCAAGGCTTCTATTTCAGGTAAGTATCAATTTAGATTATTTGAGTTCAACTAAAACTCTTGAAATTTAGATTATTTGATAACATAATTCACTTTCTGTTTCTAGCTCTTCCAAACCTACTCCTCTCAATTGACCTAGGCGTAGAAAATATAAACAATAAAAGAGATATAGCAAATTTCATTATGATGTCTCTGCTTGAAGCTCTACAGAAGGTATTTGATCATTATTCTTACTTTCTAATTTATCAATTGATGCCTGGACTTATTTCTTCCCATTGTGGAATACATGCAGGAAACTGATAGTGATTTGTCTAAAAGAATGTTGAGGCTACTCCCCAAATGTATTCGGGTACATTGAATTACGCAAATTATATACTGGTGTTATGTTTTGATCACATTCTTCTCATACAAATAACACATACACAGATCTCTGGTTCATATTTCAATAGTCATATAATCGAAATTATTGCCCACGTGATAAGCGGAACAGTAAAAAAGATCATTGAAAATGAAATAGAGAGGGAAAAAGAAGCTGAAACTTTGGAAGGGGGAAGTGATACTCTACTAATTGATGAAACACTTAAGGTAATACTTTAAAATCTCTCTTATTTTACTGCCTTTTACTTTTTCATATGTAACTTACACTCAGTCATTTTTTAGTGAGTACTTATAAATTAGGAAGTTGCAATTTTTTTTTATAACCATGTAATTGGTGCAAAGTATCCACCCATTTTGTCTATGAATAATCTCTGCCGGATAATTTGACCATCTTTAGTGGGATTTTCTTCCCCAAACCACCATTTTTCCATCTACAAGGCTTGAACTCGAGATATTGCACTTAAGGGATCCAAGAGTCCATTTTCACTTGGACCAACGTGATCTTAGTTAGCAATTTACACTTTGAAATGTATTTGGCATATTAGTAATTACAATAACTTGCCACTCATGCTCACTAAAAACAAATTGTTACAAATTATCTGCAATTTTAATTGATTAAAAGAATGAAAGTAAGTTTTGGTCTATGTTTATCAATTAGAATACTAACTTTTTTTTGACTCATCAGAATACTATATAGTTTATAAATACACATCAATAAGATATAATCATCTTTTTTGATGACGAATAGGATATAATTAATTTTAACACATCAGTTAAATATTAATTATAAAGAAAGTAAAAGAAAGTCTCGACCACTTATAATTATGTATAAAACTCAAATTAGTAGAGCTTGGAATTTTGAGTTTATTATAATCTGAATAAGATTTGTTTTTGGTGAAAAATCTGAATAAGATTTAAATGTATGCTCAACCGACCATATTTCAACTTCTTATACCAAATCATAATATTATTTTGGTAATATGTGTGCAAAATTTATTTACACCAGTAATGTATAACAATTATCAGCTCTAATTTTTCATTTATATTTATTGATCTATAGAGTAGAACTAAAACTGACTTTTTTCACTCTACAGGATACAGATATCTTGATAGAAACATCGGTTGAAACATTTAAAATCCGATTTGTGACACATACTGATGTCCTCATGAGTAATGTTGCAGGGTTTTTGGTAAGTATGTTATCCTTTTCTATTTCTTCCCATTTGCGTGCTTTTAAACAAAGATTGTTATAATCATCGCACATAAGCACATTTGAAAGAAACAAAAAAATTCTTCTTGAAAGAAAAAAATAACAAAGAGCTCCTACTAGGGGCATCAGAACTCCTATCAGCTAACAGAGAAGAAGCAAAAATCAGAGCAACAGAAAATGTCCTAGCACCGTCTGACAAATTCATAGCAACCATGCCACAAAAGCAACTTTGTTAGCCTCACGATAGACATGTTAAAATCTTTCTTCAAACTATTGAAGTCGTGCTCTTTAGATTCACCTTGTCCATAGTTTAGATCTTATAATTTGTTTCCGTTTACAATACCAATATTGCTATCAACACTCCTAATTTACTATCCACACCCCTCAAAATGTTTTAAAAAATTAATATTTCCAAATTACCCTCCTCTTCTTCCTGTTCATTAACCTAACCCTTCTTCTTCTTTATTCTATCTTCATCATCTTCATTCAACACATTCTTCATCTTCTTCATTTTATTCAACCTTAACCATCATTATCATTAACCATCTTCATAAATCATCATCAATCATCATCAATCCCCATCAATCATCATTAACCATATTTAAGATTTTGCTAACATTTACGTGAATTCAATTTTACGTGAATTGCGTTCTACTTAAACTAAACTGAATTCTAAAAAATACCCGTAAACTTTCGTGAAATTCAGTTCATGTTGGTTTGATTTTCAATCTTCTGTGATTTCCAAATCTTAATTCACACGTACTTGAATTAAGATTGCTTACATACTAAGATGTTTACGTATCAATTCACGTACATAACTTATTATTCAGCCTTAAATGGATTACGCAATCTTAGTTCACGTAGGGGTACGTGAATTCAAATTGCGTACACTATGATAATTTAAGTTTCAAACTCCATTGATTACACAATCTGAGTTAAGGTATATGTACGTGAATTCAAACTGCGTAAAGTCTGAGATTCATACGTGAACTAAGTTCACGTAATTCCAGAACGTAGGTGAACTTCATGTAAAATCTCCAGATTTATAAAAAAATAAATACGAATCTGAGTTATGAGATGTGATGAAAGTTGATAAATGCGAGTTATGAGGTGTGATAAAAGTTGATAAATATGAGTTATAAGATAATTAATGTGTAACATTGATGATAGGAGAATTTTAGGCATTTTGATTTTTTTTTAAATTTTTGAGGTAATAGCACTTTCAAATAAGGATATTTAATAAAATGATCCAATACCGATTATACTTGTAAATCTTGAAATATTATTTATTGGGGGCAAGAAAATAAATATAATGTTTTTTATAAAAGAAAAATATAGAATAATAGTCCAAGTCGTTCTAAAATAAAAAGAACGTGAAGATTTAATTGATTTTAAAAATTAAAAAAATAATATCTATAATATTATAAGTTTCTATAACGAAGTGGGTGAAAATAATTTAAAATATTCTTATATAAAAACGTTTGACCTCTAACATAAAAAGAAGAAAGGTGAAGTGAGTAAAGATATAAAAGAGAAATATAATGAGAATAAATATTAAAGAAAATCAGAGAAAAAAGAGTGGTGGGAGCATCGTCTATTTTTTTTATTTTTTTTTTAAATTCCTAATAATAGGAAAATAACTTGTCGGGGGCAAGAGCCCCATTATCTCATGAATGAATCCACCCCTTATTGTTATAACCAAATAAAAATAACAAAATGTTGAAGAATCCAAATAACCTATTTTTTTTTTCCTAATAGTAATGGATGGATATAGTATTTTGGATCCTATTGTGAAAATTGGTCCAATCCAAAATCAAAGTGACTATACTCTTGTAAACCCGCACTCCTGGATTATACAACAAAATTATTTTACATTGATATCTAACTATAATCATTAATTTGTGTAGTTATTCTATCATACAGTTACATAATATAATAACATTTTAAAATCAATGGCTTTTGTTTAATGTCGCTGTAAAACTTAATTTATATTAAAAGTGTATAGTCCCTTTTCTCAAATGTTCTTTTATAAATCTTAAGATAATGTTCGATTATAAATTTATATTTTGAAACTATCATATGAGTTATAAAGATTAATTTTTTGTATTTAATCATTTCTGTTAATTATTAGCATTTCTTAAAGAAATAAAATATCAATCTAATTCAAACTAAATTAATTTAGATTCTAGAATCAAATTAATTGGATAGTCAAAGAAAAAAAAAATGATTTGGATTAGATTAGCTGAGTTTTTCCCTGAACCCCGATGCGATCCAATCCATAATCACTGGTACTTTCCAGTGTTGATAAAATAGGAAATTTTCATATTCAAATTGGAAAAAATTGTTATAAGGAAATCTTAAGTAAAAGTTAGGCTTTTTTTTTGACAAGTAAAAATTAAGCTCTGGTAGCTATTTTTCTCATAAATTTTATTATTGCTTCTGGGTGATCTTTGACAGGGGAAAGACAGGCCAGATAGAGTGATTGCTTTTGCCATTTCCATTTTTAACATCTTGGTGCCACAATTCCCAGACAAATTGCCACCGTAAATTCCCAGATAGAGTGATTGCTTCTTTTATCTTTTTTTGAAATTAAGGCAATAGATACCCTACTAATAAAATATATTTTCTGTTTGCTAATTGAACAGATATCTTAACAAATATATTGTAACCGCCTGTGATGCTTTAAGGGAAAATTATTCTCATGCTCAGCTGGTATTTGTAAAAATGTTTCACTAGTTTTATTTATTTATTTATTTATTTATTTATTCATGAATAATGAAGATATGTTTTTGGATAATGGTTCTTCCAGCATGCTACACGGGCGATTGGTATCTGTGCTAAGTTTGGTAAAAACGATCAACTCAAAACTATTGTTGGTGGTAACTTTTTTAAGCTCTTTTAAACTTAAAATCACGAAAGTATATAATATATACCTTATGTATATATACATGTTTTTTTTAATGACAAGTAATAGGTTTTATGCAGTGTGTATTTCCAGACTATACGATGTGATGACAAAAATATATAAAGTTAGTAGGGAATCCGGAGATGTAGAAATCACTATAGCAACAATATTTGATACGGCAGTTGCAGCTCTTGGGAAAATTTGTGAATTTCATCGTGACATTATCGATGGCCCGGTGGTAATAATCTTTCAAATACCTATATTCTTCCTTAGAAAAAGAAAGCCACATTTTTAAATTTTAATGGCTCTTTTCAATGTCTAAAAGATTTCTATTTATTTGTGTAGTTGTGTACAGAAAGATCGCACCTACCTTTTATCAATAATTGAAATAAAATACATGTTCAATTAATTTTAACATCCCTACGTTGTTTAAAGATTTCAAAACATATATTTGAACTACTTTTTTTTTTTGCAATCGAGTCTTTGAATTTGTCAATAATTTATAATCAGGTTCCTAAACTATAAAAAAAATTCATTGGATCCTTGAACGGTTTAATAATTTGTAATTAGGTCCTTAAAGTTTTTAAATTATTTGTAATCGAGTTCATGCTTATTGAGAAATTCATGCACTAGTTACAAATTGTTGAAAACCAGAAATAATAGAAGCTAGAATTCAAACAGAAACAGAATTGCAGATGGAATACAAGTGTTTATTGATGGTAAAAAAGAAATGCAGAAAGGATAATCCACTACTACCCAAAAAGCAATGTCTTACCTGTGAAGCACCGACACGTCATTTTTAGTCTTGTATCGTGTCAGACGTGTATCAATATGTTGATACGATCCAATATGAAGTCGATAGTGTATATTGCTTTTGTACATTGAACCTTTAGTGCATATAGATATGCAACTGGTCAACTACTCTCAAGAAAACTCTAAGTTAAAAAGGTGAAATGTGAAATGCATATTATTAAGATGCTTACAGAAAATAATGTTGTTGTTGACAGTATATTGGATAGATGGACCCTAAAATCTTACTGTCAAGAGCAGCTGTTATTGGTATTTTATTGGAGGATCAAAAGATAGGAGCGGAAATAAAGTGGAAAGATTGCAGATGGAACAAAGACCAAGTGCCAGATAAAGAATATAGTCAGAATTATTGAAAAATTAAGTAAAAAAATAAATGAAAAATGCTTGGACCTGCATCCGAAGCAGGACTACAGAACCAGGACATTGGTTCCGTAAGTTCCCTTATGTTTCAAATTATATATAATATACAAATCAATATCTCTGCAAGTTTTAGAATGAAGTATGTTACATATAATTCCTCATAAGAATCTGTAATTTGATTAATTGCTAAATTTCTCAAGCATCTACTACATTTCAATTCATTACACTTATGTCTGCTCACAGCTATTGCTCTATATATACAAAACAGTAGTTTTGCATAAATTAAGTATCTTGGACAGAATAGAATCATCACGAGTTACAGTAATTTATTATCTGTAATGTTTACTGCTTTGCACCTTCTTTGAGTATTTGTTATTTTATTCTCAATCATGATGCTGCTAAGCAGGTGGTTCAAAACTGGTTATTCTTCTTGCCATGTAAGTGTGATTTCAAAGAAGCAAAATATGCACATGAACTGCTTTCTAAAATGATACAAAGGTGTTAGATCTTTCTCAATTCTCCTTTTGAATACTTGATGCTTTATATTCGAATTTTTACATTTATTCATACTTTGGTACACATATTGGGCTAAGAAAAAGTTTAAAACTGTATGCATTGATCAGGTCAGATAAGGACCTATTTGGAGACAATAACAAGAATCTTCCCACTATTATTTCCGTGGTAAAAGAAGTAAGTAGAATCAGTTTTCTTTACTTTGTTGTACTGTGGATTTATCTTAATTATCCTGGTACAATATATAATAATATATAATAACATTTATTTACAGATTTTATCTCACACTGACCGTCTGGCAACTCAAGAAGTTATTGATCAGATGATTGACTTCATTAGTTAACATGGTGAGATTGACTCCCTGTAGAAATATTTGTAAGTTGGAGATGTGGAAATACTTCTTGTTTTTTCATTGAATGGTACAATAGACAATAAGCCAGGAAGATTTCAATTTACAATCTTCCAAACGTGTAAAGACACAATAACCTTCACACATGACACATATAAATAATACAAATGTAGATAGTCTTTCTCTGTTTCCTTCGCCTCTTGTAACAAATTACAGAATCTTAATTTTTGATATAGGGATTTCTTTTGAAGGAGTACTCTACCAACACCATATTATCTTAATCATGCTTTTCAATACTCTGTTTGGTGGTGTATTGCTATACTTGGTAGCTTCGATAACATGAAGTCTTTCTCTCTTTATTGACATTAGTCATACATTTTTAACAGGTCTAATATATTTTTAACAGTGAAAAACAGATTTAATATATTTTTTTTAGGAAAATGTATTTGAATGTATGTATATTTACTATATTATACATTTATTTATTTTGACAGAATTATATTATATTATTATTTATGAATTCATTTTTTTCTTCTAAAATATATTTCTATAAATAATGATAAAAATGGAACAAAATATTATCGATTCTGTTGTCAATGACTTCTTGATTAGTATTATCGATTCTATACATTGGAGTAAATTTTTCAGCCTTATATACGAATGCTTGGAATCTCTCTAATGACGTTAGCCTACTACATAGTCACTGGGCTGTTTTCTTTGGTATGGTTGCTCACCGTTTGTGGACGGATAGAAACTCACTTGTTTTTTCTCGGATCTATAATTAAGTGTAATATGAAATACCAACTCAAGTCAAGCTTAATTTTTTGTTCAAATTAATGCGGTGTTCAAATTAATTTGAATGACTCTCATATTCGCAATAGAGGTAACTTAGTTTGTGATAGTCTTGCTAGAAACTCATGGTCATTTTATTAAGAATTTTTATTCTAAAATTAGGATCATATAATGTAGTTTTTACTGAATTTTGGGATGTCTGTTGAGTATTAAATTTGTTAAAAATTATTGAGAAATCTACCATTCATTCCATCGCTCACTTTGACCTCATACTCCCAAAGCACATTTTACCTCATACTATTTGATAGTCAACCTAGGAGATGACAATATAATTTATTTGTTCCATGACACATTTCTATTATTTGAATCCATAGCGTATTGGCTAAAGAAGAAGAAGAAGAAGTTTGGATGAAAGTTTGCTAATGCTAAAGTGGACCTTGAGCAATTCCAAGATCAAATTGGTGGGATTTCATCAATACACTATTTTTCTATAAAGTTTATCTTACATTAGTTTTGAATTACTTCACGTTTTGAATTACTTCACGTTGATTTTGAATTTTAAAAAATTGTTTAAAAATTATTTTCAACCACAAATGACGCATATTAGGTCGTTCTTTTCAAGATGTTATGCAACACAGTTTAAATTGTGTAAGAAACTATTAATCACGAAGTTCCAAATGATAACACAACCTAAACAAACAGTATAAGACTTGAAATATGAAACAAAAAGAAAAATTTGAATGAAGCAAAAAAAAGGAGAAAGAGAGAGAATTTTTTTTTGAGTTTTTCGGTGTGATCTTAAACTCAACATAATTCTTTATTTATGGAGGAATTCTGCAATTGACAGAAGAGAAAAAATGTAGCCCAAATAATCAAATCCACATAAACCGCAAACTGCCGCACAAAAATAGGGGATGAGTTGAACAAATCAGTTGTTGATTGTTAACTAAATGGAAGGTATAAATATGTAAAACGTACCAGAGAAAATATACATAATTAAAATATTTCATTTTCATGATACAAAACGTGGTGGTCAGTTTAAGTGTTTTTCTCCCTTCACAAAATTGGGTACCTTTTGGGACACGCCCTAAGTGGTACCTCCACGTTATAAACATTATTGATGTGTGATATCCCTCTTATATGAGACTTTTTCTTCCTTCAATTCAAACCAATTAGCTTTATTGTTTTCAACAATCCCCCACTTGAATTAAAAAAAGTGTTTATGAAATAACATCAAACGCTTCTATAAGATCGTTCATAAACAAAGGTGTCTTCTGACTTGAACCTTTGCATACTACGTGAGATTTAAATTCAACAAGAGTGACTCGTAGTCTTGAACTATATCTCTGACATCAAACTCACACACAACTTTTTCATATGATGTATTCTCAAAACATGTGCATTAATGGTCTTGCACGTCTATCTCAATATAGTGAATCCTCTAGAAATTTTGCCTCAAAATTTCATAGGAAGGGACCCCACCTTCACATTGACGTATGTGAATCTATCAAGATTACTCGTGTAGCTAGGTACTCCATTTCAAATATTGTATAGATCTCATTAAGTTTCTATTACTTCATCCTTTCATCACTTCAGGAATCATGTTTATCTGATTTATAATAACATGTTCATCTTATATCACTTCATAACTTGTTATTACCCATTGAACCTAATTCCTAGGATCTCCAATATTTTAGGTCAGGTTACCATCATGAGTGACTCATCGATCTATAGGCAATAGTTCCATCCTTTTAGATATATTTATGACTTTCTCTCTGGTCAATCATTTCGTCAAAGGATTTGCTAAATTTTCATCAGTGCGTACATGATCCACTAGAATTACTCATGATTTACTAGAATTACTCATGATCTATATGGTATGCAAACATATTTACATTCAAAGTACATATTTGTATTGTCTTTAAGATCTTTTCAACATAGTGAGACTGATCCAAAGAAATTTCCTTTGCTGACCCAGTAATTTTGATTCCAAGGATTACACTCGCTTCTTTCAAGTCTTTCATATTAAAGTTGTTAAACAATAATGATTTCACAATACTTAAAAAATGCATATTTGAGCTAAATATGAGTAGGTTGTGTACATAGAGACATATGATAGTGCAACTGTCATTTTCATATTTTTAATACATACATTTGTCACTTCCATTCACTTTAAACTCATTTGATATAATCAAGTTATCAAACTTTTCATGTCATTTATTGAGAGCTTGTTTAAGACCATACAAGTATTTATCTAACTCACAAACCTTGTTTTCTTGCCAATAAATCACAAAACCTTCAGGTTGTTCCATATAAATTTCTTTTTTCAAGTCACCATTTAAAAAAGTAGTGTTGACATCCATTTGGCATATCATCGTTATGATTAGCAACAAGGGAAATGAGTACCACAATTGATGTAATTATTGTGACCGGTGAAAAAGTGTTCAAAAAATCTACATTTTCTCTTTGTTTGAAACCTTCAGCTACAAGACGAGCATTATATTTATCAACAATTCCATCGAGTTTCAATTTCTTTTTTAAAATCCATTTACAGCCTATCAATGTGCAATTAGGAGGCAATTATACTAAATGTCTGGTTTTGTTAGACTCTAGAGAATCCATCTCATCGTTTATAATTTCTTGCCATAGATATGCATTCAGAGACAATAAAGCTTCTTGAAGATTTGCATAATCCTCTTATAAGGTTTATACTGTATAATTGAGTCTATAATCTTTAGCAACTATGGTTGTCTTACTTCTTTGAGGTTATGTTTTGTCTTGTTTGTTGCTTTCAATGTTCCTAATCACAAGAACGTGACTTGGTTCGTTGCCCCCACTATTTTTCAATTTGAAAGGAAATTTATTTTCATGGAAGTCAACATCATTTGAGGATATGACCACTTTAGCATTTAAGTCATAAAATTGATACCCTTTGTTGTAACCCAATGAATTCACATTAATAGGCTATAATAGAGATAATTCCTTGCAGTTTATAAAAATCATAACAATCGTCAATAAAAGTGTTATTAACGTTTTCCATTTCTTGTTACAGATATAAGCCCAGGCCCAACCGAGTCAGACGACAGCGCTTGTGGTGGTCGTTTTGAGTACGTTATCTCTCTTCGCCAAAATTAAGCATACCAACAATAACTTGTTTAATAAGAGTTGTATTCTCTCTTTCTTTTTTAATGTTCATTCCAGACGAATATAGTGCAGTTGTTTCATGTATTATTCCTCCAATTTATAAAAATCAGAACAATCGTTAATAAAAGTGTTATTAATGTTTTTCATTTCTTGTTACAAATACAAGCCCAGCCGAGCTGAACAACAATGTGTAACGGTCGATTTGTGTGAGTTACATCTCTCTCTCTCCATATAAATTTTCCACCAAACATAAGTCAAACAACCCCAAATTCGAAAGTAAGACAACTATTTTTCTCACCATTGAGATGCAACACTAGAGTTAAGCATAATAGCTATAACTAGTTGGATACAAGGTCAAGCCCAGCCGGATGGTGACGAGTGTGGTGATCGGTTTGGGTGTGTTATCTCTTTTCACAAAATTGAATATCCTTTGGCACTCCTGAAATGATACCTCTACCTTATAAATATTATTATAGTGTATATTATATATAGTGTGTATATCCTCGTATGTGACAAATTCGATGGGGTCTCGTTGAGTTCTTCGCAATCAAATTTTTTTTATGAATGACTTGATAGATAACTTTTTGCTATGTTTCAAAAAATTCCATTTCATTATTTTAGAATGTTTTTGAAAAATGAATATCATTAATTGATTCAAAACACTTTTTTTTTCCAGGATTTTTGGGGGTGGCGCAATAAAATAGTATTTCATATAAAAAATTTATAAGAATTATCATGTTATGTATTATATTTATTATATAATATATATTATTTACTAAAATATTATGCCATTTTTTTTATTCTATACTAATGAAATCTTATTTGGAATTTATTTTAGCTTCTATAAAGATCAAATCATGATTTCGTTATTTTAAAAAAGCAAAAATAATAATTTAAGAAGTTCTAAGAGGGTCAACTATCCAGTTAATACTTAAATGCTACAAATTCACAATAACATTATTAAAATGAAGATTCGACGAAAGAAATGGTTTCGATGTGTAAAGAGACTTCACCGTTTAAAAAGTAATCATAGAGGCTATCGATGAACATCATTTTCAACACTTCATGTGCATTTTATCTTTAATGGTTTAGGATTACTATCTATTGTTGTTAATGTTGTGTCTGTAGCAACCCACGAACAACTAAAATGAACAATGAATCTGCAAAATAAAATAGTGAAATAAGATATTAAACAGGTAAAATAATCTAGGAAGGGCTCTCAAACATTTTATTTTTCAGTTTCAGAAAAGATGCAAAGTGTTTGTATGAATGAGATAAAAATGAAGATTTGAAAAGTAAATGGTTTTGTTTTCAATCGGTTCTGTTCTTTTTCCTTTCTTTTTTTAATCTCATATGCATAGCGTGAGAGGGAGTAGAAAATTCAATTAGTCTATTCCTCGAATATTGCTGGATTTCGGTAACTGAAGAGAGATAGTCAAGAGGTGAAAAAGTTAATTAAGTTGTTTTAACTAGTTACTAAAAATATGGAAACAAGTTGTTAACACGTGTAGTTGAACAATAGATCATGTAAGCGAACGTGCTATATTGTTAAACATGAAAGAAAAGAGAATAGTTGTTACTAGAAAATAGGAACATGGCAACAAAACCATTTATTTAACCAATATTTTCATTAATAAAAATAACTAAAACAAATAATTACTTCCCCCAATTTAAATAGTAATTTTTGAAATATTAAGATGTTTCTTTAAAAGATGTACTCCATCATTTTAAGGCTTCAGAGATAAGTAGATGCGAGGAGTGTATACCAACCATCACCATTAAATTTAAGATGGTGCTTCTTCCCAAGTTTGTGATATTTGATCTGATATAACACTTTTCAATCATTATCTATTTTCAAACACTTCATTCCTATCATGTTGTGTTAAGAAATTACTCGGAGCGGATACATTTATTTGAGCTGAAAAGTTTATTATGAAATTAGATATTTAATAACCATTTATACACACACCTAAGAGCGCGCGTGGCACAACAAAACTCATCTCTTTTTCCTACCACGTTTGTTATTTAATTAACATTCAATATTAAACCTCGTATACCATATTAGATGCACGAGACTCAATTCGTGCCGTTAAAACTCTATAAAACCAAATCATCACGCTTAATGACAAATAATGTGAATTAATTATAATTTTAATTTCTTGTATAAAAATCATAATTTAAATTTTTTGTTAAAAAAAAGAAAGACTGTCCTATTTTATAAAAACAAAATGTGTAGATATTAAATAGAATATACCAACAAAAGAAACTGTGAGCAAGAGTGTAACTTGGAACTAAAAAAAGTGTAACTGAGTTGTAGAGGGATGTGTGATGATGTGAGTGAAAGTCTCCGCTTTTAGCGTAAGCGTATCATACTTGAGTTACGAGTCTTTTTAATGTTATTTATTCTTCCCTTTCAGCCGTCAAACATACCCTTCTTGTGTGTGTGTGTCTCTCTCTCTCTCTCTCTTTTTCATCTAAGCTTTGTTTCCTTTTAGCAAATATCAAAACAAAGAAAGCCAAAAACCATCCTCATTCACTCACTCACTCACCTACGTACATCAAACCAAACCCTTAATTCTATACGCATAAATTAACAACAAAAACCCTTAATCTAATAGCATTCTTGCAATGGAATCTGAATTCTCTGTGGAATTACAATCCGAAACATTTAAGGTCCTAAGTTCCAACGACGACACAGCCATGGAAACACTCTTCTCTCATCTTTACCCTAACACTCCTCAAAACCAAAACCAAAACCAAAACCAAGAACAACAACAAAAATCTCAAGCACTCACATTTCTCCAATGTTGCAAATACCACCACCCCGATCTCCTCATGATCAAGCTCTTTTTTCTTCTAACATCCAGTCCCGAAACTCACACGCGCACAAATGCCGCACGCGCTCTTCTTTTCGTCCAACCGTCACAACTCTGGCCCAAATTACGTCCCCAGGCCCAATCACGCCTCCAGGCCCATTTCATAAATTATCTAACCGAAGAAACTTCAACCCACGTCCTTAGACTCGCGTCACTCATCCTTTCTCAAACCGTTTCCGTTATTTATCAATGCCATCAACAATGGCACGAAATCCTCGATTTCCTTCTCAACTCCGTTAATTCAAACGACGAAAAAATTCGCGAATTCGCGCTTCTAGTGTTCTCATCACTCTCAAACGACAGTCGTTTAATAATTTCCAAAACTCTAACCGACAAAGTTCGATTTCTTCACTCGTCGTTTTTATCTTCTCTCTCTTCCCGTAACCCTGACGTTCAAGTAGCGTCTTTTAGAGCAGTTGTGAGTTTAATCCGTTTGTTTTCCGATCCAACGCTTTTTCACGAACTTCTAAGAGCGATGATGGTTGGCGTTTTTGCACTATTACATAGCTTCGAAAGAAGCTATTTCAAAAACGCGTTTGCGGAGTTGGTTAAGCTTGTTTCTTGTGAGCCTGCTCTGTTGAAGCCTTACTTGAGTGATATGGTTCTCGATGCACTACAGATCGCGGAGAATAACGGCGTTAGAGATGAAACGCATCGTTTGGCTTTTGAATTGGTTCTCGCGATGGCCGAGTTGAAGGAATGTGAGCAGACGCTGGTTAATCTTCCGTATGAGACGGTGGTTAGGTTATTTATTGTTCCAATGAAGACTCTGGTTTTGTCCGTTAAAGATGACGGTAACGTTAACAATAAATTGGAAGAAGAAAAAGGAGGAGATGATGATGATGTGTATGAATTTGGAATAAAGTGTTTGAAGAAGCTTTGTGTTGGACTTGGAGGGTGTAAAGTTGTGCCTGTTGCTTATGAAATGTTGTCGAATTATTTGGAGTCAACTGATTGGAAAACGAGACATGCAGGAATCACATTGCTCACTGTCATTGCCAAAGAGTTCTCTGATGAAATGGTGATTACTTCATCGATCGTAACTATACTCTCTACTTCTTCTTGCATTAAGATTTACCATGCATATCATATATATATATATATAATAGGATACTATACTACTTCTTCCGGGAATCCTTAATTATACATTATTTTATGTATAGTTCTTTCACAAACACTCATTTTTTCTCTATCTATCATTCTAGCACTCTCATGACTTAAGATTTCATTGAAAACTATAATGTTTTTACTCCTTTTGTTTAAGTGTTAAAAACTGCGGCTGCAAACGCAACATATACCCATTACTGCAACTATTGCATGCATCTTGCGATAATTATAGAGTGAATTTATTTTTTATTTGCATCAATTACGGAAACATCAAATACTTTTATTTACTATTTATTTCCAAAACCACATATCTTTTGCTTTCCTTTTAAAATCTCTCTCAAACCTTTTAAATTACAGTCTGAATCTATGATATAAAGAAAAAGAAAGATAAAAAATATTTTGCATAAACTGTTGAGCATTATATATATATATAATTCATTTGTTTGGTCGCGATCTGATGCAGCTATTGCACTCGCTATCTTATAAAACAAGAAAATTGAAGATTGATGATGTTGATGTAGAAACTATTGCAACCATAATATTGCGGTTGGATGACATGACGAGGTCTTCTATTGCAAGTGATGAACCATATGTTGATTCTTCAAAAAAACATTAATTTTACAAAGTGTACAAGAAATTTTTAATGGCAAAATTTTTATATCAGAAATCAAAGCATACCAACCTGGAAAATACTCAAAAAAAATTAATTTTACAAAGAGTACAAGAAATACTCCAAGAAAGGAAAAACAAACTAAAAGAAAAGATAATACATCACTCTGAGTTGATCCTAATTGCACCTATCTAATTGTTGTTACTATCTAATTGCACATAAGTGCTAACTCAACAATTTTTGTCGTAGTGGCAGGTTACAAAACTTTATTGACTCACACTGCATATTTTGGGACGGTTCAGTTTGACTTAGATATAGTTATTCATATGTGCAGGTATTGATGGAAAATTTTCTAGCAGAAATGGTAAACAAAATTTTGAAGTTATTCCAAGACTCCCATGTTCAAGTTCGGTTGGCAGCTTTTAGTTTGATGGAGATGCCTATAGGCTTTGTCCAAGTAGCACAAATTCTTTATCATCATAGGTTTGTGCAGGCTTTTCCCATTGCACTTGGCGGTGATCAGGACAACAAAGTGAAGGTATAGTACAGTCGATGTTCATTGTAAGCTATGCAAAATCTGTTTTTTTCCTTAATCTAGAACTTCCGTAATCCATAGATATACTTTCTTTCACCTCCAACATATATGCTTTGTTTACTTTGCCTACAACATAGATCCCTTTTGATTTTTTCAAATTTTCAACCAAAACAGCAAATAATTTCAGTTAGTTTTTTTTATCTTTGTGAAAATAATAAATCATTTATGTTTACATATTGATTCGGTGAATTACCGTAATTTGTTTTTAATCTCTATAAAAAATAAATTAAATTAAAGAGATTTATTCCGTTATGAATAAATTTTACATGAATAAAAAGCAATAATAAAATAGTATATTTGAAAAGATAATAAATTATACAAGTACTAAAACTAAAAACAAAATACAATATATTTATTGGGATCAAATACTTATTAAAACATATAAATTATCATTAAAATAATACTGTTTTTAAAAGAATTATGAAAATAGTTCACCATCAACACATGATAAAAATGTTATTTAAACTGATGGTTAATTTTATTTTTTCCTTTACAAGAGGAGGGGTAGTTTTCATTTTTTTTAATCAAGCAAAATGTATTAATACAACTAATCCGACAGAAGAAATGCAAGATTTAGCCACCAAATACATTTTAATTGTTTGTCTGTGAATATGTAACTATGACCTTCCACATCTTACATTTACTAGTTATTATAGGAGGTATCTGATATCATACTTCTCAAAGGACAACATAGCTATTTTTAATAAATATTTATATATTGTCTTGATTTAAAGGACGACCTAATTATTTTCCATAAATTTTAATAAAATATTATATCTATTCTCAACTTTTTATTACTGTAAAATATACTATTTTTTAAGAGGTCTATTTAGATACATATGATATTATTATAACTTTGAATTTGTTAAGGGTGTAACTGTAGTTTAGATACTTTTTCTAGAACTAGAAAAAGTATTAGAGTACATTAACAATTTATTTTATGGTTTTAAATTTTGGTTTATAATTTCAATTGTAGATTTTGAAATCTGTATTTTATTTCAATATAAAAATTTGTAGCGTAATTGTAATGACAACTTCAATTTAAAACCTAATCCCGTTAAAAAAATTTAATCAGATTGTTTTTCTTTGAAATTAATTCTTAGGGAGTAAACAATGGCAATGCTTGGGAAGCATGAACAGTATCTGGATGTTACTTGTTTCTATTCCTACGCTTTCCAGTCTTTACCTTTCTCTCTCACGGAAAGATGTGTGTGTCTTTCTTTACCACATTTTCAAACATGTCTTAAAGTTTAAGAATCTAATGTTGTTTTTCTAGGAACAAGCTGCCTCAGCAATGTTATTCTTTCTAAAGAACACTGTTCCAGAAAGCTTAGCATCATACCAGGTTGCGAATACTGTAATGAGCAAATTGTTATCAATACTTCAGGTAAAAAATTGTGTTACAGTATGCTAGATTTCAATATCCGTGGAAAAATTACCATATATTTAGTATGCTAACTTGGACGGAATGTTGTCATTGAAATTTTTCTTCTGAACCTGCTATTATTAGGTAGGGCCGGTCAAGGGTATATGCATACAGACTAATTGTTATAGGGTTCAATTTTTCATTTTTAAGATTATTATAAAGTCTGAAAAAATATTACTGAAAGATAAAAATTCATTTTGCACTATAGGACTAAAAACAAAAAAGGACAAGAATTTAGAAACAAAATCATAGAAAAAAAAAAAACTAGTTCTAATTTTTTGACAAAAATAAAATAAAATAGAATTAAATTTTCAATGTTATTAATGTTATTTACAAATTTTTAAATACATAATGGTTCTTTTTAAGTTTCTGGTGTTTTTTTTTTTATTAATTAGAAATCTAATTTTTAATATTAAAATACGAGCTCCAAAATGTATGTTTGGGACAACCCTGTTTTTAGCACTGACAAGTAGTAGAAAGACTTATGGAGCTTACTGAAAACAAGGGATTCGATAACGTTTGAAATGTCACGAGCAAGGTGGCTCAAGGAAGGGGATGCTAATTCACTTTGATAGCAAATGTCACTTTGATAGCAAATGTGTTGTTGGCTAGTAGATTAGCTAAGGTCAAGGATTCCATCATCTCCCAATTGCAACCCACTTTTATCAATGCTAGACAATTTGTTGATGGAGTTGTAACAATTAATGAAATAATTGGCCTAGCAAGGAAGTCAAGGTGGTTAGTCTTTAAGGTGGATTTTGAAAAGACGAATGACTCCGTCAGTTGGAGGTTCTTGGACAATATGATGATGAGGTTAGGATTTGATGAAAGGTATAGATAGGTCTTGGATAAGAGTGTTTGTGTTTTTAGGCAGTCTATCAATTCTTGTCAATGGTAGCCCTACAGAGGAGACCAACATACAAATGGATCTTAAGCAAGAAGATCCACTTGCTCATTTCCTCTTTTTACTAGTTGTAGAGTGGTTGAGTGGGATGGTTAGACAAACATAATTGCTCAATATGTTTAAGGGATTCTCAATAAGTACTTGGGAACCTTTTCTCAATTCCCTTCATAAAAGATTAGGATCCTGGAGAAATAAGTTTGTTAGCCTTGGAGGGATAAATTACTCTACTTAACTTTGTCCTTGATAACATTCTCCTATTTTATCTATCTTTTCTCAAGATGCCTTGGAAGGTCTAAAACCTTATTATCCAAATTTAGATAAAGTTTCTCTAGGGTGACTCCAAAGGATATGCCAAAATAGCCTTAGTCTGTTGGTATTATGTTTGTAAACCTAAATAGGCGAGTGGTCTCGAGGTTAAAAATTTGTGTGGTACAAAGTACTCAAGTGGTTTGGATGGATTATGATAATGTCTTCAGATTTATTCGAGTTGTTTTGGGTATTTTATTCTTTAGGAAATACCGACAAGAGTCAGCGAAGACTTTTTTGGGGTGACACTCGATAATGTGGGTCATTTGGAAATGAAGGAGCAATGCTATTTTCTTTGCTAAACCTTAGTGTGTGAAGCATGTGGTGGACCGAGTTCAATTTACTTTTTTGAAATGGTTGTAGGCAACATTATCGGGATTCTCATATGCTTTTTGTGAATGGGTATCACATTCGTCCTTACAATGTATTCGTTGATCCTCTTGATACCTTCCCTCCACTTTCTAGGTTTGGTTCAGTTGATCATTTTTCCACATCGAGTGTTTTGGCTCATTTATTTGTGGTGAGGACGTTTATTCGCGAACAATTTTTGGTGGTGAACTTAGTGTCTCATTTCTTTATTTTCCCCTTACTTGTACTTCTTTAATTTAATACTTATCTTCCTTTTCTTCTTTGTTCTATTGGGTTTGAGTACCCTTGTACTCATTTCCAATTATTATTGCCCTTCAAAACAAAAAAAAATATATGTTTATTATTGTGTTCATAGTGTATATGTATTTATTATGTTTTCTAAATAATATTGATTCGATTTAATCTTGCTACAGATTCATAATATCACTATTTAGTATTGATGTTGTATATTATTAAATTTTAAATTTGAAAACGAATTATGCCATCAAATTTGTAAAGAAAAAATTCTAAAATCACTTTGACTATACTAGTGTTCCATGTTTATTTTATTTTTTGACAAGTGGGATGTTTATTTAGATTAAATTTTAAATTTAAAATATTAAGGGTATTTTGTTTAGAAAAATGCGCGATGAAACTAATTTTATATATATATATAATTTTAAAGGTTGACAAACTTTTACAAAATAATACTGGACCAAAATTGATAAACAAATTGTAGTTATTTCTGAGTTAGCTCAATTATTTGGTACACATAATATTTTGTGTTGGAAACCCTTAATAATCCATTAATTTAATGTTTTTCAGCTTTCTGCTTTCAGGATAAAGGAAGTGATAAGCAAAGAAGTATTGCTTTGTCAACCTTTAACATAGTTGCACAACGTTGTCATGCAGTAGCTCACAAGTAACCTTTTTTAACTTTCTCTTCTCTCTTCTTGTATATTCGATATGTTTAATTAATGATAATGCACTAAAAGTTTCTATTTTATTTTATTTTTACTTTTTGGTAGGTATTTTGCTAATTATCTTCCGATCTTACTGGAAGCATGCAGTGACAAAAATTCTGAAATCAAAGAGGTTTCTTATCTTTATGCAAGCTTGGTTTCATTCTTTTTAAATTTTATTAAAAAGGGTAAAAATGGTACTCCCACTAAATCATGTTCTCGCAAATCGGAGAAGATATTAGACAAAACACATTAGCAATTATTTGTACATACACCATATTAGACAAGATTAATTCTTAATGCACTGTTGTATATAATTATTTATATTTATTTTGCACCTTTTTCAGGAGGCAGCACGGGGAATTCGAATTTGTGCTGAGTTTGGAACACCGCATTTCAAGCCTTTTATCACTAGTATGTTATGTTGTTTAATTTGCACTGTGTACTTCTTCCACTGTATTTATCATCTATAATTTCACAACTAAATCTTTTTTTTTGGGTTTTCAGTTATACTATCGGTACTCGGTAATTTAATGAAAGATCCAAATCGATCAATTTCCGAGAATGCAAAAGCATGTGATGTTGCAGTTTCTGCTCTTGGAAGAATTTGTGAATTCCATCGTGATAGCATTGATGGCTCTACGGTAATATCTCCCTTTCGTCATGGTTAATTGTCATATCATTGGAGAGACTAGACTTTAAAATTTGTAATATTGTGTCCTCAATTGCATTTACAAACCATAATTTAAAATCATTATCAGTATTTTATGATATATGTGAGTCTCATCTTGATTTGATCCTAAACTAAATCCAACCGACACAAATATATAGTTTATACATTTTCAACATGAATTTCATCTTAAATTCTAATCTATTGTAACGAATGCTAATTCATTGTAATAAGTGACTAACTAAACTTAGAGTAATAAGTCAGTTTTTATTCATTTTTATATAACTAGTCACTTTTCTTGTCATTTGATTTATTATTTGAATCTTGCATTATTTTGATATTAATATATGAAATCATATTATAATTTTGAAATATCACTTCTTTTTTACTAAAAAATAGTTTGTTTTTTACTATATATCTTACTATTCATAATAAAATATTGCACTTAAATGTAATTGATACAATTGCAATTTTGATTGTAACACCGTTGTAGAAATCTCAATAAAAAATTAATATTGCGGCCAAATTTCAATTTAGAATTATGGTGTCCATAAATTGAAATATTTAATAGTAAGATTTATATATTATTTTCTCACGAAAGATCGGGGTCAAATTTAAAAAAATGTGGCCCTAATCCTTCATAAAAAAGTAATATATAAATCTTACTTTTCAATATTTCAATTAATGGCCACAATATTTTTAAATTGCAGTTGCATTAATCACATTTAACTGCAAATCTGCCATGTAATGGTTTGCAGCGTAATCACAACTGTAAATTTTAAAACTATGAGTTATAAAATGATGGAAATTTTTTTTTTCATTCTTTCAGATTGTTCCTGCCTGGCTAAGTTTCTTGCCACTTAAAGAAGATTTGGTTGAAGCCAAAATTATGCATGAACAGCTCTGTTTGATGGTTGCAAGGTAAGGAAGTTTAACAGAACATTTTTGAGTTATTAATTTTTCAGTATAACATGCAGGTGTATTAACAGAATGCTTTAATACTTGTCAGATTAGATAAGGATCTTTTAGGAGCCGGTAATCAAAACCTTGTTAAGATTATTGCAGTGTTTCTTGAAGTGAGTCATCCACTTAATTAATGTCTATTTGTCTGAGTTTATTTCTTTATGTGCTCCTTTATAACTGCTAGAATATGTTTTCTTTCTTCAGGTTATTGAAAATGGGAACAAATTGGCTACAGCACAAACAATCAACCACATAAATAATTTGCTGAGACAAATTGCGCAAAACATTCCTCCCGGTGCTTTTGACACAATTTTACTGTCATTGAATCCTCAACAAAGGGAATTACTACTGCCATTTATACCATCATTCTAGTACTATAATTAATGTGTATCATACAAAACAGGGCTTGTGTTTGTTACTGTTGAGAAAAACTGAGACATTGAGATTTTAGGATGTACACTTGTAGTATTTTCTGATATATTATTTTAATTTATGTATTATGTAGTTGTTAAGGTTTCTTATTACTAAAGTATTGTGTGACCAAGTCTTGTTGTAGTGTATTCAAACTTTGTAATCATGTTTAGGTAGAGGGTCACCGTGTTGTTTTTACTGTTATAACTTATCTGTTTTTTAAGCTTGTTATATATTTTGAATCAGAAACTGAAATCAGCATAAATAGATTTATTGTGTTTCTGAAATCTCTTGAGATTGTTTGTTCTTTAAGTGTATGTGATTCATAACAAGAGAAAACCCCAGAAAACTCACTTTTTAGAGAAATTTATGTTAACAGATTAGGCCTTGAGCCCTAATCAATAATACATGTAGAAAAGCTACACCTCTTTACTATTTTTGTTATAACTGGAGATATCAATGTCTGATCAACGTGATTTTGATGGAATTAGAAAGCTAAGATAAAGACTTTATATTGTACTCATAATCTGAATTGAGCTCCAACAATACAGAAAATCCATTTTAAGTTTCGTCTATTGCATCATACTCAAACACTTGTGGTTTGTTACTTCTTTAAAGCATATATATAGTTTTTATTACTTATAACTGAAAAGTGAAAAATACCTAGCTACAAGACAACAGGTTTACAGCCAAGGTCTAGGGACTTCTTCACAGCATCAACTACCAATTGAGTTTTTCTACTAATTTCAGGCCAATTTCTAGAAGGTTGAAACCCACAATCTTTGATACTTGCAACAAGCCTAGCAAACTCTTGCACCATCAAAGCTTCTTGTGGGAGCTTATTGTCCACATGAACTTCCTCTGGTCTCACATTCCATCCAATGTGAAGATCAACAAATTTTGCACCAAATGTGAAGTCAAATTTTGCACTAGTCTCTTTGTATGGGATTATGAAGTCCTTTAGATTAATTGACCCATTGGAACCACATATAGCTAAATCCATGGACGTGTGAGAAAGAAATGAGCAGTGAATATTTGCAACTGTTTTATTAGGTTGGTTCCATTGCAAAGAAGCTGAGATTGACAATGTGACTCCGCCAGCGTTTCGGGTGGTGTCGGGAAGCGCGGTGACGGTGGTTGGTAGTTTGTAGTCCTTTGCCCACAAGGATGCACCAATGCAGTACCATGCCAAGTCACCAAGTGCACCGAGAGCATCCAACTCTGGCTTTACTCGAATGTTATTCTCCAAGAATTCTTGTGTTGTTGGCATTGTGGATGTGCTATGGATCTTCAAAACACACATCATTTATGCAAGACAAATTTATAAAGATATAAATTAAATCTAGCACAAAAGTAAATATAATAGTAATACTAAAGTATGAACAAATTAGGTTTAATTATTTCATTGAGCATTTTTGTGCAAAATAATACAAAAAATATGAACAAGGATCCTATATGGCCACTACATGGTGCAGCAGCAGTTGATCCTACAACCTCTAAGATTCAAAACAAATTTTTTACTACTATGACATTGGAAATAACAATGAAATAATTTCTGAAAGAATAGTAACTTTATTCCTTGAAACGTTAAGGGTAGTTTAAATTTATGAAAAAAACACATTAGTCTTTTAAATTAAAAAAATATCAATAAATTTGGTTCCACAGTTCCTCTATCAAAACAATTTCTTCAGAAAATATCTATTAAAACTAATAAAAGACATACTATATTGACTTAAATAATTTTTTGTTACATCAAAGCAAATATAAAATCTTTAAAATTGTGGAACAAAATTTAAAAAGAAAAAGATTAATTTTATTGTTATTAATTTCAAATTAAAAGACTAAATTGTTAATATGCAAATTTGAGAACCAAAATGATGTCCCATTAAATTTTCAAAGATTAAAATGGATATTTTATTTTTTAATAAAAATGAAATAGTCCTACTCCACTTACAAAATGAACGGGTCCTATACCATTGGAATTAGAATCAGAGAGCAAGTGTTCCATGTGAGCAGTCCTAGGATGATGCAACCACATAGCACCATCCATAAACTGCACGCCGTTGGATTCACAAGCTTCTAAGATCCGATCAAGCTCAGCCACATCAAGAGCCGCAGGCTTCTCCACCAACACATGTTTCTTCTTACTCGCAGCAGTAACCGCCCACCGCACGTGCAAACTTGTAGGGAGCGGTAGGTACACTGCGTCCACAGCTGAATCCTCCACAACCTCATCGTAGCTACCATACACCCTCACGCTAGCCGGTAAGCTGTTTTCGGCGGCGAATTTCTCCGCCTTTTGTATGGAACGGCTTGCGATGGCGTAGAGAGTGGCGTTGGGAGCAAGAGCAATGGCTCTAGCTACTTTTCTAGCGATATTCGCGCAGCCTAAGATGCCAAAACGCACCTCGCTCATTTTATTGGTACTATAATTTTGGAAAAGGAAAATCTAGCTTGTGACCATGTATGTATATGGTTATTATCAAAAATAACTTCAATTGTTTTGTGGATATGAATCATATGATAGATTCTACTCAACTACCACAAATCGTGTGGTGGAGGCAATTCATCAAGAGTTGGTAAATAGTAATTCTTCGACTATGAAATATAACAAAAATAAATTAAATAAAATTGATGTATATTTAATTTTAATTTTGAACTCAAATAATTATTTTTGAATTTGTTTAATGTATACAAATAAATTTGTCTTGCACCATACACAAGTTCTTTTTACAACATTAACTTACATCATATCTCATTTTATCTATAAGTGAGATTTATTAGTTAAATGGTTGAAATAAGTTTATGTATGAGGCGAAACTTAACTCAAGTGTGCATAATAGAATTGACCCAAGATTTTTTTATAAATAAAAGTTTCATAAAAATAATAAAAGTCATAGAATTTTATTTGAATATTTAAAAAAAAAATTAAATATTATCGTTTATATATAAATATGTTTGTTTTTTTTTTTTTCAACTTAAATGTAATTTTTAAATAAAATATGTATTTTAACTTTTTGGGAACAAATTCTCAATTTCGTCACACATAGAAGTTAATCGAGTGAAATAGTTGGAGATGTCAAGAGTATCTTGTTGTAAGTGAGTGAGATTGTCTAAGATATCGGAGATTCGAAAGACATCTCCTTGAGAAAATCATTAATCAAGAATTTTTCAAACAACATCGGCTTTGTCAATCCAAAGAATAGATTTGTTGATACTATTTGAAATTGATCGTTGAAGCCAAGATAACACCATGTGGTTGCATCAGCTCCATTGATCATGAAGAAAATGGTTGGATGCAAGTTAGGGAAAAGTTTCGTCAACAAACTTCTATTTATTCTTTGAGATGAAGGAGTAACAAGAATCAATAAGGGGTTTTCTTTAGGATGCAAGCAGTAAGGATCAAAAAGATTGGTTGTAAAATCAAAATAGGATTCTTTCATGGTGGACACATACATAAAATGTAAGAAAGAGGAAAAAACTGCTTAAGATGGAAAACAAACAAAAGAAAGGAGAAGAAGATTCTTATAGTTAATCTGATACCATATTTAATTAAGACTAAATATTCTTTGATTACTGATTGATCAAGAGTTAAGAATCACAAATGATTTTAGAGATAGACCTCTTAAATGGAGAAAATATACAAAGCTAATAACAAATTAACCGACTTTATAATAATAGAAAAAAATCTAACTAATCCTTATTAATCCTAATTAGCTTTTATTTTTATACTCTATTATATGTGATCGAACCGCCATTTTCCATATTATACCACCAATTATAAAATACAATTACAAAAATTAGATGAAGTGACAAAATAATGAATTTTCATCATAAATCATTTATGTGATTTACTTAATTAGATCAATGTAGTAGGTCTAAATAGTATTTTTTATATTCATTAATCTCACATATTTAACTAATAAACTTCTACAAAACTTAAATATTATCTCTTTATACAAAAACATGATTTGACTTGAGTTTATCGTAGATTGGATCAAAAGTTCCACTTAGCCAACCTTAACTATTCCAACCTCTAGGTAGTAATTAAAGCTCAAATTCTTAATTTTTTCTTATTAATTTTTTGGATTTATCAGTTCAACCACTAGAATTATGCCTTAAGAAACTAAATAGTGCAAGTTGTTTATATATATCGTGGAAAAATCATGAATGGTGAAGAGATCTTTTAAGGTGAAGAAGTTGCTTTTTGGTTGGTTTACCATTTGAGTTCTCCGGCTGCCAAACATTGGATCATTGCCAAACCCTAAATCGTGAAAAGTAAAAGCTACTACAACAATATTAAAATTACCAATGTTGCAAAGTGCAAACAAATGAAAATATATAGCAGTTCAACAAATATAGCTTTATAAATTACCGAATATCTTATAAAATATAGCATGTTCAACCATTTTTCACTTGTTGCAAACATATTATAATATTTTATAAATTATAATTAGAAATTTTTCTATAAATTTTGATAATTTGAAAAATTTATACTCAATTTTTATTCATTTTATCATTTTTAATAATTTATGTAATATATTTAACATTAACTTTTTGTTATTGTTATAAAATTTGAATTTATTTTAAATTAAAATATTTCATATTAACATTAATTAAAATATTTTAACTAATATTTTAAAAAATGAGAGCGGCACGATGGTCTACACTTTAAAAACTCATATTGAGTTCATAGGTGCTTTCCCATAGCTTCTGGAGGATCATGCAATAATTATCATTTGCTCAAGTTGTCTCCCAAGATTCAACAAAACAAAACAACGTTTAACGTGGCGTTGTTTCTTGTACAAATTGCAAAGGAAGCTACAAACTATTGTTGAGCTATCTGAGGTCTATTAATCCCATGCGTTGATAAGCTTAAACATTTCATGGGTTGATCATTGATGAATATTACGTGGATGTCTAACACATATTTAGAATGTAGGAATAGGATTTCAAAGAGACTCAGAAGTCCGTTATACTAAACAGAAAACAGAAGATATACTTCAACCAAAGATTAAAACACATAATCTGCACATTGTTTATGCAATCATTAGATCTATCATAATTATATGTATCTGAAAAACAGCCACACAATTATAACTCTTCCTATATCTGAAAAACAACCATCCTCTCATTCGTGCAGTAAATAAAAGCATCAACAAATACTGAAAATTAACACAACATAAACAAAAAACGGGTACCCTTGACATCAACATAACTAAGACTCAATATATAAATTTCTATTTCGGAATAGAAGTAATTTTTGCTTATTCTGCCATGTTATCCTGCTCATCTTCATCCTCACTCAGATCAAGATCAGCCAGCAACTCATCCAAAGGAACAGAAGGTATCTCATCAGTAACAGATGCCACCTCGGATGGCTGATAGTCGGTATTTCTGTACAATGATATGTTGAACCGCAGTTCAGGGTCTTCTTCAATATCTTTCAAGAATTGTTCATATTCTGAGTTCATCTTATCTTGATCAACTCTATCATCAACCTCCATGGGAAGTGATTTAAGCTTCCATGGACGAGACCTCCGACGTCTCTGTCTCTCTTCATAACTCTTCTTTATTAAAATCACTTCAGGAATGTGTCCTTTGTACTTGTCCAACTCAAAGTCATTACTATTAGCCCCATACAAGTCATAACCAAGAGCATAATCACCAGGCTTCAAAAGATGGCCCAAATGAGTTCTGACAAAAAATATTGTGTCATTATTTCCAAAATCTGACACACGAGCCACTTGAGCATCAGCTAAAACATACTTTGTGCCACCCATAGTAACCTCAGATGGACCAACCCTAGATGAAACAACCTCGATATCCAATACTATATATTCCACTAACTGTCTGCTAGTAAGTAAAGACTTGAAGGATGTCCTCCAATACTGATCAGCATCTAAGAAACCATACTTCAAGGTAAGTGGATCAAGCAAAGCAATACTGTTAGTAACCTTGGTGCAAATCACAATAGGACCAATATTTCCCAAAGTTCCAGCAGCTTTAGCAGGCAGACAAATTATATCCTCACGACAAATGGGGCTGATTTCAACAGAAAATGTGTACTTGTAATTGTAGTTATTACTCTTTGAATCGTGGGAAACAAGTTGCTTATCACTACGACTTCTTACAGGAGCTACTTTCCCTATAAATTCCAAAAAGCTGTTACCGTGACTCCGTTTCGTGAAATAGAAGTCAATACCATGATCCATCTGTTTAATTCTAACAGATCTAGCAGCAGCACCATGCTTCAGAATCAGCTGCTCCAAATAAAAGAAAGTACGCCTGTGAGAGACATGTTGCCTGAGTTGCACAGCAGCAACCCATTGATCAGGGTTAGCCTGCACCCTGGAACAAGATTCACACATGTGATCCTGTTGAACATACTCAACAAGGTAAGACTGTTCGAGAATAGCTCCATTATAAACCTCCTTCTGAACACTGACCTTGACTTTAACCCTCTTGGAATGCGGCTCTGTCCAAATAAATTCAGCATTTACCAACTTAACTCTATTGACATTCATATTTTTCTGCAATTTTTTCAAGCAAAATGTCAGCAGCTCCCTTGTTTCTAATTGTAGTTTGACCCAAGTTCTCGGTGGCTGCAAGTAACTTTCGCACTCAGGGCAATGAACAAGCACCAGACGCTTCAGTAACCCTTCAGTAATATCAACTTCAGAGCGTAAACACTTGACACACATATTGGCTGCGTTTGGTTGCATTGGAATCCCACATTTGCAACACAAAACACTGCCAATTGTTTGATGAACCGTGAACATACCAGCTTCTTGAGCCATCGTTAATATATACCTGACATGGTAAGGAAGATAAAATAGTATTCCATTCAGAGGCACAATAAAGAAGATAAAACATCAAATTAAAATAAAAACACACGTATGCATAAGGAAGAAAAAAATGCGTAAGATTTACCAACAGAAACACAACACTAGAATTCATATTCATATTTATTTTGTCTCAATAGAATGAACTAATTACAAAAAGTCTAGTATTACTTCAAATATTCATTTTCAACAAATTAATCATTAACGATTCATATAAATACATATATACCATGACTCATTAGAAAACAACTTCATGATGAATAATTCATTGAGAATGAAATCATTATCTACATAGAAGTAAAATCCATCTAATAGTATGAAGTATGAAAGGTTAATATAATAAAATAAAATAAAATGAATAAGATAATCATATTTAGCGTGTAATAGAAAAATTGCGGGGAAGATGGAGCTCTGTTACGATGCGTTGGAATTGAGAGCGTAAATCACGGTAGAAATGCATATTCGCGCCGTCGGGAGGGTTACAGTATAGGAGAAGGAAAGTCATAAAAATGAAAAAGAAATGGAAAAGCTGGATGAATTTCTCACCGTTTCTGGAGGCTGGCGATGGACTCAGGCTGCGTTTGCCGGTGAGTTGTGTTCGGTGCGGTAGCTGCTTTGATTTGTGATGGAGCTAATGTTTTGTTTTTTTAGGGTTTATGTTAATTGATAAAATGTTTATTTTTTATTTTTTAATGGGCAACATGGGCGGTGGATTGAGTTTTGGATTAGGATCCCATTTCATGGGCCACTTCAAAAGGAACTGCTTTGGGCTTGCTTCTTTTTTTGACACTTACTACTTTTACTTTAGAAAAACCTACTAGGGACACCCCCACAGTATTCATAAAGAATTCGCTCAAAATTTTCAGACATTCCCCTTTACCATAATACAAATTCAGTATTATAAATATTGGGGAAAAAAAATACTTATGAAAATTTTCAAAATCGAAAAAACAATACAAAATTATGTATTTTTCACCTTATTAAAAGGTTGAAACTTAAATAAATGCTCTATGTGTAGAAAAAATGTTAGCGTAGACTAAGATTATGGTACATTTCCTCAA
>JBBPBT010001311.1:291590-316773 GCA_037974875.1 Cicer bijugum | reverse complement strand
TTTTAAAATTTCACAATAAAAAGTTAGTAATTAATCTCACATACCATGTTAGAAATCTTGATAGAAAATATGAAAGAAAAAAATATTTAATATGAAACTTAAAAACTAACCACAAAAAAAAAAAAAAATATTCAACCGTAACTACGTTTTATATTATATTTAATTAAAAAGAAGATTTTTATGAAATAATTAGACATAATTTCAGGTAGGACCCAATTAAATTTTCCATATCCAATCTAGAAAACCCATTTTCAACATTCTAGACATCAATTGAGAATTTGGTATTATTGACACGGTTTGAGAGCAACAAGAACCGTAGATATAAAAAGAAAAAATAGATGTGGTTTTAAAGAATTGAGACACCCAGAAAGCATAATTCAATGAAATGACAATAATGGACCCCATACAAGACCAAACAGAGATACGAACTGTCAAGATAAAATAACAGAAACCACCATTGACAAGTTTGGAATCTACAATTTTTTAAATACTAAATGGCTCTACTTGAACTCTATTACTATTCTTTCCCTCTAAATATTCAATTATACATTTTCATTTTCTTGTCCTTCTAAATTTATTCTGATGGTACAACTTTAATGCCTAATCTATATGCTTTATTCATTATTTGGGACAATTACGTAATAATCATTAAACACTGCCAATTAATGCTTGCATTTCACCAATCTATAACTCATTTATAATTTTATAATATTTAATAAATACTAAGGCGTAGACTTTTAAGTGAGTTTTATTTAACTTGTATATATGTATTGTTAGGGACTATATAGTTTCTGTGATTTATAAATGTGAATGTACGAATGGAAAGCAATGGTTGAATTAATGAAAGCATATATATATACATATTGATTGTATATAGAGGATTGACTTTCCCTATCACAGACATTATAGAAACAGAGTCACAGAGACACACATTCTGAAATACATGATGTACCATTGTGAGAAGAAAAAATTAAAAAGAGTAACCTAATTTTAACATTGGTCCCCTCATGTGAGGCACTGAGATAAAATAACGAAAGAAAAATAAAAATAAAAATAAAATAAAATACGTGACAAACACAATAGTCCAAATTCAAGAAAGGAGGAGTTCTTTTTACCATGAACTATATGAATCCACAAATGAAAAATAACTGATCGAATAAAGTGTCTATGGAAACATTATGTAAAAGGAAATAAAGGGTACCCAAAAAAACAGAACAAAAGCAAAGGAGAAAGAGAAACAAGAATGCTAGCTGACTAGAGAGAGAAAGAGAAAGAGAGAGAAGTATAAATAACATCCACCTGCCACGTTGTCCCTTACTGAAGTGAAGCTATTTAGAACTTTAAAGCAATAATTGAGTCATGATGGCAATAAGAGTCAAAAGAAAGAAGAAAAAACAGAATTGTGTGTATTTGTTGGGATATTATTTTTAGTTGGAAACAGAATGTAGTGTTTCGGAGAATTTTGTAAGAATAAAAGAAATATAGTTTTCAGTGTTTCTTTGGAAGGACAATTTTCATATTATTTTTTTATTATTGTTTTAATTCAAATTAATTAAAGACATAAGGAATCATATTCATAGTGATGGTGGAATTTTTAGATTTTAAGATTGAATGAGTAGCTAGATTCCCGGAAGTCATGTGTGAAAGAGAAAGAGTGGATGTGAGAGAATCTATAATGTCCTCGTATTAACAATCATTAACCTAATGTTTACTGGATATATAAATATACTATTAAAAAAGTAGTAGTAAAAATATAAAATTAATTTAAAATTTAACTCATTATGACATGAGGAAAGCCTTAATGTTAGGTTTGAAAGTCTTAATGTTAGGTTTGAAAGTAATATTAATATTTATTATGTCTAAAACAGAGAGTCAAAGTATATATATATTTTTTTTAGTATTATTGTTATATTGAATATTATATTTGAATTTAAACTTAAAATATCATAGTTATATGTATTTTTTTTATTATTTTATATATATAAAGAAAATTATTAATTTTTAATGTAATGTTAATTTTTTAAAATATATATTGTTCAACTAATCTTATTTGTATCATATCTTAGTGTGTCTTTCACTTTATATTTATGTATTAGTAAATAAATCAATGCTTGATATAATTATTTTAGTAAAAAATGTTAATTTTTTTATTTTACTTATAAATTTTCTGAATATATTTAAAATCATCAAATTAATAATTTATTGTCAGACAAAAAATATAATAAATTAAAAAAAAAACAAATATATTATTAATATATATTAATTATATACTACTTAAATAAGAATGAAATATATAATATTATTTGCAGATATAATTAATTTTTATTGGACGAATATTTGATTACTATTAAATTTATTGAAAGAGAATTTGATCGTGTATTATAATCTTTTAGTTTGAGTGATAAAATTAAGTTAAAAAAGAGAGAGAGAGAGAGAGAGAGAGAGAGAGAGAGAAAAGAATATATTGGGGAATGAAAGTCTCCGTTGATTCTGGGTGAGGCCTACGTAGTATCTGACTCTTAGAAGTTGAAATGAATAGATGCATAGATATTGAATTCTCCATTCCATTCCAATCCAGTTGTGTTGTGTTGTGTTGTGTTGTGTTTCTCCACGCACTGCAAAGTCTAATAAAATAAAAAAGAATATTTTTCAAATCAACATTCTTTAATCTCCAAAACCCACACACATATTGTATACGGTCCTCCACAGCTGTCTCATTTCCAATCTCTACGTCATTTATACTTGCTTTTCATTTTGGCCCCACCTCTCTTCTTGTTTCTTAATATCTCTTTACAAATTACTTTGCTTCTTCTGCTCTTCCCCATTATTTCTCTCTTTAATTTAAATTATCAAAAGAGTGACAGCTATATAACTCTTTCCAAATTCCCAAAACCAAAGTCACCCATTATAGGAACCTCCTTATTCTTTTCTGCCTCCTCTCTTCACAATCTAACATCTTACTATATGTAATTTATTTTTAAATTTAATTATTTTTTTATTTTTATTAGTTTTTTTTTTTTTAGTTTCAATCAATTAAAAAATGTCATGTTAACATGTGTCTTTGTGGCACATGTTATGAATACATAAAATATAATTTTTTTATTAAAAAAATAAACAAATAAATTAATTAATAATTAAAATCGTAAGCGTCGAACAAATTAGTGTTTAAATTTTATAAATTGGTAAATACATTCATGAAATTATAAAATATCTATCAAAATTATTCTTGATTAAACTTTTACTGTTAAATATTTTGACTTAACATTGTAAATATCTTATCCAAAGCTAAATCTACTTTAGTGTCATACTCTCGAGAACAAATTCATCAATAGAATTTTGTCATCTCAAAGGCAAATTTGTAAGTAATTGTAATTATGCATGAATTAATTATTGACAAATTAGTATATGAAATATTTAAATTTCAAAGAAAAAGTAGTTGATATTATGATTACACGCATATGATATCAGCTCAAATGGATCATATATTTAATAAACATATTACATTATAGTCTCTAACGATAAAAGATTAAATATAAAGTATTTTGATTGATATTTTAAAATTTCATGAATGTATTTATCAATTTCTAAAATTCATTGACTAATTTGAGTGACGATTCCAATTTCATAGACCAATTTGTCTATCCACTCTAAAAAACAATCTAAAAATCGATGTTTGAACTTTCAAAGTGTTAAAAACACAAATTCCAAAATAAAATTTTTATATTTAAATCATTAACATGTGCTCATAGGGTACATGTTGGCATTTTCCTAAAAAATATTATTTTCTCTATCCCTTCTTTGGTGTTTTAATCTTTTATTTTGCCCCAATACTTTGGTTCTTTTAGAAAATCAAAATAGAATTAATAGTGTTTTTCCCTTTTTACCTTAAAAACTCAAAAAAAAAAATGCATCAAATAAATTTTGCTTTTACTTAATAAATGAAGAGAGAGTACATTTTTAAGTCTCAATAAACTATATAAAATTTTTCTCCATAAAAAATAATATCAAAATTCGAATTTTAAGTTGATATTTTTATTACTTTTATCTAAAGTTTGTAGTGCTTAAAAAATTCATATTTAATTTATTTCAAGTTAAAAATTTCTAAATTTCACAAATTAAAAACTTTATTTTTGAAATTGTAAAATATCATTAAAATTACACTTGAATAACTTGATCTACACATGTGGATTAATGTACCTATTCACTTATTATTATTATTATTATTTGTTGAAAATGATGATACTTTAATGATAATTTATTGGAAAGAATGATGGTATTTAATTAATGAGAGCTACTGTTGTTGTGAATTGAAAAAATGAGAAGTCTTATATAGGAGTAATACCACTCACTAGTAGAATATATTAGACCTGAAGGGGCACTCCAAATTTGTGAAGGAGGGAGAACGCAAACAAATAAACCATCACACACGCGCCGCCGTTGTCTGTCCGACCCAATAATATTTTTTTCGTGGCATTTTTATTTTAAAAAAAAATAAAAAATTTAAAACTTCCAAAACAACACTATTTACAAAAAAAAAAAAAATACTAATCACAACACCACCAAGGGCAATGTTAGCTAATTATGAACCTAATTCCCGTCCCTTTCTTATATCCCTAAAGGCTAAAGTTATATATATCGATTTCAATTTTATGCATCTAACTTTTAATCTTTTGCATGGGGGAATATTTTCAATGTCTTTTGTTCTGCATGTGTGATGATATAGCTGAATAAATACTAGCTACGCATAAAATGCCTAAGTAACAAGTCAAGTAAATTTTAATAGAGGCCCTACCTTTACTTTTATTTTTGTGTAAACCCGGACTCTCCACTTTCTATAAATAAAAATATGTATTCCACAACGTCGACATCCATTGGGCACACTTTGTAGAGATTTAGTACGTACCCATAGTACTTTTGTTAATACAGTACTAGTATATTTTTTTCTTGGAAATAAATTACTACTGTACAACTTATACTAGGCCCAAACATTAAATTTAAAGTTACTCTATACTAATTAAAATAACCGTGCAGATACACATATTTACAACAGCTCAATAATTAATTTTTTCTAAAGTCAACATATATTTGAAAATCTTGGTCACTTGACAGATTTTAAGATTTGTGAAGTAAATTAAGGCTGCTTTTTTTTTTTTAGTAATATCTAATACTACTACTTTGTTTTTCTAAAGTCACGCATAAAATCGTTTACTTCTTTTTTATTATTTAAATAAATGATTTTTAGATATATTTAGTTTTTATTTTATTTAGTTGTCATTATGTAACGATGTTTTGATTTTCTATCTAGATGCGGCATTTTGATTTTTCGTGTTGTTGTAATATTTGTTGAAACCAGATTGATATATTAATTATAATTTAGTGTAGATTCAATCAATGATTCTTTTGTCTTCAATGTTGTAGCTTCAAAAACATAAATATTTTTTTAACATTTAATTTTATCATATTTATATGCTTAATCATATTTAGAGATATTTTGCCCTTTTATGTTATTAATTTAATTGTTGTGAGTTCATTCGCATATTCATATTTTTTAATGTTAGTTATTTTAAATTATATTGTTCTCAATCATGTAAATTTTATTAATTCAAATGAATAAATGTTGTTTTTAGTTTTTTTTTTTAAAAAAAAAAGAAATCTAAGACTAGTAATTCATTTAGATTGAGATGTGTGAATGATTTCAAAGCCGAATAATTATGATTCCTGATATTAAGGCTATTTTAGAGCTTCAAGAAATAAAGTTTTGGGCGTTCCAAAATTTAAAAGAATATCTAAAGAGGAGAAGCTAAGCGTAACATATTGTTGTTGTTAATGCATAAAATTTACCAGTATGATAATGTAATCTATTATATGCTTGAAAATAATATAAACAATATAGGCATAGGCATAACCTCGTGTGTGCATTTGGGCATGTACCCCTCCTTGTTATCTAGGACAATATACTGGCATATGCGTTTAAAATGAAAGGACAAAAATGATGTTGACTTGAAATTGTCTAACGTACAATTCACACAACTACTAGATGCTAAAATACAAAAACCACAGTTTTAAAAAATCTTTTATTTTCCACAAAATACATCAATAACTTGAAAATAAAAGTGGTCTTAGATTAACTATTTAATCAATTATTATGTATATATTATTACTAATATAAATTATGGATAATTATCAATTAATCACTAATTATAATATCATCCTAGCAAATTATACATAAATATCGATTTATAGTTAGAGTTTAATATTTTATTATAAAATTTTTACTCTTTATTTATTAATCATTTGACAGTCGAATTGGCAGTTAACAGAGAAAAAAATATCCGAGACCGAGGAAGCCAAATTTTTCACAGTTGCATGATTGCACATGCATATATGACTTGTGTTAAATATTTTTTAAAAATAAAATAAATATCTTGTATGATACTAATTTATCATATTATTTTAGGCATGATTATTCTTAAATGGGAAAATTTGTTCATATTTTTTATAAGTTAAAAAATTAGATTTATTTCAATTATAATTGATATTATATTAATAGTGGTTATATTTTATCGATGTGTTATTGTTAATACAATTTATTATTATTCAATATATTGGTAATTTTATACTTATGTTAATTAGGATTCGAGTAACATATCAATATTAGAATTTTTTATGGCATAAAATATATACACTGTATCATTATATTTCTCATATATTATTGTTTTATCCTTTGAGAACATTCTTTTGAGATTTCTCATATATTATAGTAATTTATTTATAGAAATTTGCATTTCTTTATATCTGAATGCAAATTAGTTTTAAATCCTTTGTATTCAAAATAGATTGAATTTATTATTTTCTTGGGCACAAATAATGAAAAGATGGTTTACCTTGCCTCAACCTCTACTTGACAATTACTGAATAGTTCACATATTTAAAAACATAGTATCACCAAGTGAAGCCATTTACGAGAGACACTATGCGAAAAATAGGATTTTACAGCGTTTTTTTTTAATCTATTTACAGCATTTTTTTTTTAAAAAAAAGCGTTGTGGAATCGAGCGCTGTAAAATATACAACAGTGCTTTTTTTTAAAAAAAAAAACGCTATAAAACATGTAGATATAATGCGCGTTTGTTATGCACATTTTACAGCGCTTTTAAAATACACGCACATAATATGCATTATTATGCATAATTTACAACGCTTATTTGAAAAACCACTGTAAAATATGCACATATAATTCATATATTGAGTGCGCCTTTTACAGCGCTTTTTCAAAAAAGCGCTGTAAAATGTGCACCCAATATATGCATTATAGGTGCACATTTTACAACGCTTTTTTGAAAAAGTGTTGTAAAATGCACACCCAATATATGAATTATGTGTATGCATTTTACAGCGCTTTTGAGTGTGCATTTTACAGGGGTTTTTCAAAAAAGCGCTGTAAAATGTGCAATTTTTTTTTAAAAATGTTGTAAATTAAATTTTTGAAAAACATTTTTTAGCTTTTTATGGCATTTTTTTTTAGAAAACGCTGTCTTTTAGCTTTTTATCCAAAATTATTTTGATCCAGAATCAGTTCACAATCAGTTCACACAACAACAAAACATATATTCAAATACATATTCATAATCAGTTCACACAATCAGTAGACAAAAAAACAAAACTATGTAACTTAATTAACATGTACATTGGACAAAACTCTATATCTTAATTAACATGTAACTTTTAACTCTGTAATTTACAATTAACCTAATTAACTACATTCAGATACATATATATAACCTAATTTATAACCTAATTAACTACATATACATTGAATCAATATTATACAACAACACATATTTATATACATGTTCATATATTGTGTCTTATGATCATATATATATATATATATATATATATATATATATATATATATAATTAACTAACAAAATATACATAATATAACTAGCTACTATATCATATTCAGATCCCTTGCAGCATGCTATTTCCCAGAAAATCAAATACGTAGTACCCACAGTCGATGTTGTTTGTTTGACGAGGGCACTGTAAAATAAAACATATAAGTCAATAATATATTTGTAAATGAAAATTTAAAGGCATATATTTTAAACCTTTATTGGGATCCATGTGATGTTATTAGACTTTTGCTTCGACATTGTTGCACCTCTTTGAGCTCAAAAAACTTGTAAAGCACTATCGAATAAATAAATGTGATTATTATAACATTAATAAACACATTATATATATATATATATATGTAAGAAATAAATGAATATTACTTACATGTCGAACATAGTCTTTATATTGGATTGATTGTTGTAATTGTTATGCAAGAGATTCAAATAGTATAACACTTCAGAGGTCGCATTGATTGCAAATAGCATCCAATGTGCTCTACAACAACAAAATTTTGGTTAAACAATTTTGTTTATACACAACTAATAAATTAAAATCTCATTAATTAAAAAAGATGTAAATAAATAATATATAATTACGTACCCTGAATTATATGGTGCGAAGAACAATTTATCCTTTTCTATATTTCCTAATAACATATCTACAATGTAATTCTTTACATTTACTGGACCGCGTTTGCACATCGATAGCTTGTGCGGAGACAAGAATGAGTATTTATTTGACAATTTGCGCGTGCACACAACCTTCTCATACAAAATCCTTCAATGAAAGTTTTAAACTAGATTAATTACCAATACATTTAATTAATTACCAATAAAGGCAATTAAAAGTATTTTTTACCTTATGTACAAGCTCATGACAGTAGCACTAAGCTCCTTATGGTTGAGAAGTTAGTAAATATGCTCTTTTTTGAGAAATTATTCATACTCATCTCTGAATATAGCTTTATTCATGTGTATGATGCGCGAATCGTCGTTGCTGCCCATGTTCCTTTTTACTTGGATGTCAAGATACGCCCCGTATTTAGCAAGGTATGGCTGACTTATTTTAGGAGCAGCAGCAGCGACCGATTTTCCTCGATCCAGTTTGCTTGATGCAACTTTGGCAGCTTTATTACCCTCCAGCCTTTGTAGTTTGTCAGCTCTATTACCCTCCAAATTTTGAGGTTTGTTGGCTTTTTTTGGCTGTACGGATGGTTTATTTAATTGGATCTACAAAAATGAGGTTAAATGTTAGTTTATTGAATCTGAAAAAATGACAAACCTTAGGGAATAAATGTGACAAACCTTTTCGGGAGATATAATTGATCGTTTATGGGAATCTTTTTATCATTCCCTTTAGGCTTTTTCAGCATCTAAATATAAATGTGAAATTAAAGTTATGAGCGGAAAAAAATCAGCAATTAAATATACATATCAATTAAACATACATTTCAATTAATTAAATATACCTTATCCAGGGCAACATGATGTGTGGGCCATGCCACGTAACTACCAATTGCTTTGTCCAAAAACTGCATATCTCCATCATTGTTTGGTAACGGCAATGGTGCAGTTGGTTCCCAAGCAATAACAGGTGATACTTTGACATGGCCCGCAGGGATCGGAGTATTGTGCAATACTTCTCCCGAAGTATTGTACAATTTTCCTTTTCCCACCTTCCGATGGGTAGGGGAGGACAAGTATAACACGCATGGAGTGACACCCTATATCAATGGAGGAAAAGAGGGTTCATAGAAATATGGTTTGAAGAAATATGTAATGAGGATTACGTATTTCAATGAAAATATATTGTGTGCAATGGGAGAGATGATCTTGGATGGAAATAAGGTTCGAAATGAAGGAGATGATCATTGAAATAAGATTCGTAATAGACGGGATGATAAGGTTTACAAAAGAATAGAAGAACGATGAAAGTTGAGATGATAGTGAAGTTTACGTAATGAAGAGCAAACTGAAGTTGTTACTATTATATGTAAAACCCTTTTACAGCGCTTTTTTATAAGTCTTTCACATCGGTTTTTTGAAAAGTGCTCTAAAAGGCTTAAGTCTTTTACATCGCTTGTTTGAAAAACGCTCTAAAAGGCGTCTTTATTTAATTTTTTTAAAGGCTCTTTTACAACGCTTTTACCAATAAACGCTGTAAAAGACCTCCTTGTTTTATTATGTTATATGAATGTTATTTTTAAAGTCGTTTACAGCGTCTGTTCATATAAACGCTGTAAAAGACCTTTTTAAAAATAAAGAGACCTTTTACAGCACTTATTTGAAAAAGCGTTGTAAAAGACCTCATTGTTTTATTATGTTATATGAATATTTTTTTTAAAACCTTTTATAGCGCTTTTTCAAATAAGCACTGTAAAAGGCCTCATTGTTTAATTATGTTATATGAATGTTATTTTTAAAATCTTTAACAGCAAGTTTTAAAAAAATCGCTCTAAAAGGTCTCTTTATTTTATTTTTAAAAGGATCTTTTACAACGTTTATTTGAACAATCGCTGTAAAAGTTCACCTTGTTTTATTAGGTTATACAAATATTTTTTTAAAGCCTTTTACAGCACTGTAAAAAGCCTCATTGTTTTATTTTTATATTTAAGGCTCTTTTTCAGTTCAGTTCAGTTCATGTAAATTACTAGTTTATATTAAATTACATGAATTTAGTATAAAATACTCAAATCAAGCTAAATATAAGCAGAAAATAAATTAATCAAAAAATAAATTAATCAGAAAATCAAATACATGGCTGCTTATATAAAAATGTTCAAACAATTCAGATTACATGCATGACTTATATAAAATAATTAAACATGTACATTAAGATGCCCTTCTTCTTTTCCTAGTGGGATTCACATTTGTTTGTCCATTTACAATACAAAATGATGGATTAATCCAAATTCCCTCATCATGATCATCTCTAAGGTATAAACCGTCACCAGTTGAATCAATTTCATGTGGTTGTTGTGATGTTGCAAATAAAAGATCACTACCAACATCTTCATAATTATTGTTATCATCATTTATTTTATTGGTCGATAAGACAACAAACCATTTATCATCAGAAGGATCAGTGACATAAAACACTTGTTGAGCTTGTGACGCTAAAATAAAAGGCTCGTCTTTGTATGTCACCCTATTAAATTCGACAAGCAAGAATCCTAACTCATCAATCCGAACACCATTATTATTATTGACCCACTTGCAACTAAATATGGGAACACGAAACATTGTGTAATTTAACTCTCATATGCGCTCGATAACTCCAAAATATGATAGATTTGCATATATTGGGTTTTTGTCTTTTGCACTTGAGACATGCATCGCTTCAGCTACGAGAGTGACTCCGCTATTTTGCATAGTGGTCTGATCATCTTGTTCTTTGGTATAAAATATGTAGCCGTTAATATCGCCGATAGTCTTGTAAATTTAGTACAACCATTATATAATGGTTTCTCTGCATCACTCAACAAACTTACAAACATTTTAGGACAATCTCGAAGATCTTCTTCAACTGCTTTTGTGATCTCATCTACTCGGTTCAGCTCATATGTATCTATATCGAAGTCAGTTGAAGCATATATCGAACCATTCTCAAAATTAATGTTTCTTTTTTTTTTCTCACCATGTCTTATCCAACATGTGTAGCTTTGATCAATTCCATTACATATTAAATGTCCTTCTAATTCATCTTCTCTAACGTGTTTTCCAAAACAACATTTTAAACAAGGACAAACAACTCTATTTGGATCTTTTGCATTCTTCACTGCAAGCTCAACAAACTCCTTCGCTCCATTTTCATACTCTTTTGACAATCGATTGGCAGACATCCATTTCCTATCCATATTATACGACCTATATAAATGCAGTTACAAAAATAATAAACTTTCAAAACATATCAACAAGTTTCAAAAAGAAACCAACATCAACATATCTAATTAATAACAATTTCAAACCAGAACAGATCAACAAATTTAAAAAAAAAATTAATATATAACAATTTATTAGTTTTCAATTATTAAAAACTAAAGATTTTTTGACAAAAACAAATTAATAAATACCTGAGACAACGTAGATGGCCGCACAGTACATAGAGGATATGAGGGTTTTCAGAGTAGAGGTGATGAGGGTTTGTAAATTTATTTTAAATTTGTTTTTATTTAATTAAAAGTAAATGATATTAATTTGAAAGCGCATGTCTTTTACAGCGCTTGTGCAATAAGTTCTGTAATAGGTAGTTAAATTATAAAAAAGCACATGTCTTTTACAGTGCTTTTTACACAAGCGCTGTAATAGGTAGTTAAATTATTTGAAAGCATATACCTTTTATAGCGTTTGTGAAAAAAGTGTTGTAATAGGTAGTTAAATTATTTGAAAGCGCATGTCTTTTACAGCACTTGTGAAAAAAGCGCTGTAAAATAATACGTGAAGACGCTTTATTTTACAGCGCTTGTGAGAAAAGTGTTGTTAAAGCCTTATAACGTTATGCACAAACGCTATATGACCCTACAACAGCACTTGTCAAAAAAGCGTTGTGATAGACTCCGTTATTTTTAAAATATATTTACAACACCATTTGTATTTAGTAAACGTTGTAAAATGAGCGCTATTAAATGACATTTTTCGCGCAGTGAGAAACTCATTTTGAGCATAACATTGGTACAATGACAATATATTTTCGTAATGAATTTTTTTTGGTGACATTTTGATTTATTTTCAAGATTTTTAAAAGAAAAAAAATAATTTTAATAATTTAAAAAAATATATTATTTTTTTTTCAGAAATTTTTCAAGTAAAATAAAAGAAAATTAAAAATATTATAAAAGTAGTATTAATTAATTTAAAATTAAATTTACATTCTACATCACAATGATTTTCATATATTTCATCATCATATCATTATAATGATTGCTACATCATTAAATTAAAATAAAACTGATGAATAAATATCAACAATTTTAAGAATAAAAAATAAAAAAAAATATTTAACTGTAGTTTTAGTCTCTCTATATTCATCATCATGTCTTTTACAGCGCTTGTGAAAAAAGCGCTGTAAAATAATACGTGAAGACGTTTTATTTTACAGCGCTTGTGAGAAAAGTGTTGTTAAAGCCTTATAACGTTATGCGCAAACGTTATATGACCCTACAACAGCGCTTGTCAAAAAAGCGTTGTGATAGACTCCGTTATTTTTAAAATATATTTACAACACCATTTGTATTTAGTAAACGCTGTAAAATGGGCGTTATTAAATGACATTTTTCGCGCAGTGAGAAACTCATTTTGAGCATAACATTGGTACAATGACAATATATTTTCGTAATGAATTTTTTTTGGTGACATTTTGATTTATTTTCAAGATTTTTAAAAGAAAAAAAATAATTTTAATAATTTAAAAAAATATATTATTTTTTTTCAGAAATTTTTCAAGTAAAATAAAAGAAAATTAAAAATATTATAAAAGTAGTATTAATTAATTTAAAATTAAATTTACATTCTACATCACAATGAATTTCTATATATTTCATCATCATATCATTATAATGATTGCTACATCATTAAATTAAAATAAAACTGATGAATAAATATCAACAATTTTAAGAATAATAAATAAAAAAATATTTAACTGTAGTTTTAGTCTCTCTATATTCATCATCATGTCTTTTACAGCGCTTGTGAAAAAAGCGCTGTAAAATAATACGTGAAGACGCTTTATTTTACAGCGCTTGTGAGAAAAGTGTTGTTAAAGCCTTATAACGTTATGCGCAAACGCTATATGACCCTACAACATCGCTTGTCAAAAAAGCGTTGTGATAGACTCCGTTATTTTTAAAATATATTTACAACACCATTTGTATTTAGTAAACGCTGTAAAATGAGCGCTATTAAATGACATTTTTCGTGCAGTGAGAAACTCATTTTGAGCATAACATTGGTACAATGACAATATATTTTCGTAATGAATTTTTTTTGGTGACATTTTGATTTATTTTCAAGATTTTTAAAAGAAAAAAAATAATTTTAATAATTTAAAAAAATATATTATTTTTTTTTCAGAAATTTTTCAAGTAAAATAAAAGAAAATTAAAAATATTATAAAAGTAGTATTAATTAATTTAAAATTAAATTTACATTCTACATCACAATGATTTTCTATATATTTCATCATCATATCATTATAATGATTGCTACATCATTAAATTAAAATAAAACTGATGAATAAATATCAACAATTTTAAGAATAAAAAATAAAAAAAAATATTTAACTGTAGTTTTAGTCTCTCTATATTTATTGACTCACGAAATTAATTATCATATTTTAAAAGTGTACAATTAGTTTCTACGATTATGTAGAATAATTAATACCCATAAAATTTAAATAAAACGTTGTAAAAATTTAAATTTTAAATTCAACTTTTTTTTATATTTTTAATTTAATTAACAATATATAAATAATTAATACTTATAAATAGTTCTATTTCGTATAATTATATATTATATCATTAAAATATTATTTTTTATCAATAATAGAAGAATTAAAACTATAATTAAATTTTAAAAAAATGAATTTTGTAAAATAAAAATAATTAAAATTATATTTAAATTTAAATTTAAACATTTTAAAAATATTGATTCGAGTATGCATTTATTCACTCCCATTTGTACTAGTAGTGATGCTAGGTGCTAGCTAGCAAGTAGCAACTTCATTGGAGGAATTAAGCTCTCATTTTAGACACATTGCAGGAGTATAAAAAAATTAAATCAAAGAAGTGGGCAGGGATGTCTGTAAAACCTGTGACATTTTTATTGATTTCACGTGGCAATGTATAAAATAATAATTTCGTATGGATTTGTCCATTTCTAATATTCTCTGGGTTTTATTTGCATCATTTTTATATTTGGACTATAAAATTACACGAATGTCAATGCCCAATTATTAAAGGTTGAAATCATAATCAAGACACAATATAATACAGTTTGTTAATACTCCAAGAAAGACAATTAACAGGGACCATAATTATCATTGTCGTGCAAAATGTGATTTACAAAGTCAAACACCTGGATACTCTAGTTGTAGAATGTGACTCTCATGACTTTGGAGAATGAAGCCTCTATAATTCCTGGCCCACTATGCCCGTTTTAGCTATTGTATATAGTACACGCTAACTAGAATTAAAAAATATGGACACAGATATCTCTAACTTTAAGATTTGTATTGCACGTTGCTACCGTATTATGATGTAACATGTTTGGATGGTTGGATATCAATTGGGGTTCAAGATATTTTATATTAATTTTATAGTTGTATTAATTTAATAATTAATGGTTAGGATAAAAAATGATATATCTTTGTGTATTTTTAACTACAGGGAATTTGTGTTTCTAATTTTATCACTAAATTTTGAAAATTGGTATAATACTATATCATTTTTCAATTTTATCTATTATGAAAATAGTTAATATATTAAAAATTATTTTTCAAGAAAAAAAATTACAAATTTGAAATTGATCATAAGAAAAAACATATTTTTTTAAACAACAAAATATATTAAAAATTAACATAAAAAAATATAAATTCATAAAAGAGCAAAAAAATGGACAAAAGAGCGAAAATTGAACAACAGTATGGACCGATAGTTCCCCCAAACCAACTTGTAAAAATCAAGATTATTTGTTATTTCTACCCTTTTATAATAGTGAATGGTGTGTTTTCTCTTAATAAGTTATTTAGAAAGAGATTTTTGGAGGGAAGGAAGAGGAGATAATTTTTTTTTTTGAAATTAAATTATAAAATATTTCTAATAATAAAAAATGAGATTGAAATATTTTATGATCATATATTATATTGTTTTTTTTAATTAAATATATATTTAAATATATATATATATATAGATTTATTCTTCAAAAATCCTCTTTTTAAATGTACTTTGAGCATAATAAATTTGTCCCATTGTTGCCTAAGATTAAAATTGTAATAGCAGAAGAAAAAAAATTGTTGATTTAGACAACTTTCATTTTGGTTTTTTTATTATTTTTATTTTAAATTTTTTATCGATAAAAGGCCAAAAATATTTTGCACTTAATCATATTTGGAATCATGAATGATGTACCATTTAATTAGATTTTCACATATGTAGTAGATCTCCTTGTGGCTTTAGTCCAAATGACAAATATATATTTGCCAAAATCGTTTACATAGTGGTTGATCTTGCACAACACATTGGAGGAGTCGATGAGCGACAAATATTAACTAAAAATATTATAATTGAAATTCTTAAAAGTCATATAGTTTTTTTTTAGAGTTTCACACAAATCATATATAGTAGACAAGTTGAAAATGTTAGAATTTTAATTTTCACAAGTTTTACAATTTTCATAAATCACACAATTTTCACAAGTCACACAATTCATACAAGTTTTTAGAACTTCACACAATTCAATCAAATAAAACATATTCAATTTACGATTTTCATCTTTGTCAAAAACTTTTTTCTTGAAAAAATGGATCAATTTTCTTATGCTTAAACATCGTGTCATTCCTAAAAAATACATATATTAATTAAAACAATTCAAAGCTAAAAAATAGTATCATACTATATCATATATCAATGGGTTAACATGTAAAAGTTTAAAGTTTACTAATAGATGCTAACTAGGGTGTTAAAGTTTGTTTGTTGGATATTAGTTAGTTTATCATTTAATATTACGTAGTTTATCCATATATAGAGCTTGTATTAATTTTTATTATATTTTATTAGTATAAATTCTAAAAGATAGAAAATAATATATTTTATTATGTTTTAAATAAAAAATTACTTTCTAAAATTTAAATTATAAAATTTTTAAATTTTTTCGCTTTTATATTTGAATTCTTATGAAGTGTTTTAAGGCACTTGTTAGCATTTCCATAAATAAAAATTTATTATCCTATTAACCACTATGATTTTAGATAGTGTGTAAAAGTAATATATTTTAGTAGTAATATTTTTTTCATAATTAAAGTATATTAGAGATTAAAAAAAATGATATTATAAACAAATGGATTGAAACCGTGAGTAAGACGTGTCAAAGTCTACTTTTGTTTTGTGATGTGAGAAGAAAAAAGGTATTAGGGTCCAAATATTAAATCCCATTTGACAAGCGAATATATTGAAGATGAAAGACGGCCACCCAAAGAATGTAGTGTGCAGTGTTAGTGTCCACCACCTACATACCCAACCCAACCACCCCACCTTCCCATCAATCATACCATTTCATTTCATTTCATCTGCCTCTTACCACTAATCTATCACATTATACGTATATATGTGTCTTACATACACACACATCCCTCCTTGTTGCATGACATTTATTATAAATCATTAATTTATATTTAGCATCTACCTTTCTATTTTTGGATAACATTTATATCTATTAAGTTAACATTTATATCTATTTATATCTATTAAGTTATTCGAGTTTAGACCTATTTCATTGATGGGTGTATGTATAAGATTTTATCTATGGTATTTGCAAACCGATTAAAGTTAGTGAACGGTAAGGTTATTGGTGAAACTCAAATTGATTTTTTCAAAAATTGTAAAATTTTGGATGACATTGTGAATTTATTGTTTTTAAAGTTGACTTTGATAATGCATATGATTTAGTTAAATCGAGTTACTTAGATGCGGTGATGAAAAAATATGAAATTTCCACTGCAATGGAGGAAGTGAATTTCATGGTGTCTATCATCGTCAACAATTTAAGTACTTGTGAGTGGTAGCCCAACTAATAAATTTGGCTAATGGCATGGATTAAGGCAAGAGGTCCATTATCTTCCTATTTTTAATAGTTGTTGAAGGAGTAAACACTTTAATGGATTATTTGATAAATGCGGCGGACTTGTTCAAGAGTACTCAACGGATAAGAAAAATAATTTTGTGTGTTGTGTGTAATTTGTTGATGATACATTAATTATAAGAAAAAATATATTTGACAAATATAACAACACTTAAAGTCAATTGATTTCGATTCAAAATTATTTAATAGTTTAATTCAGTTATTAAAAATCACTTTTGAATCAAATTCAGTGCAGGTCTGAACCGATTTGAAATAAAGTTATTAATATATATCAGTTTAATCTTTTAAAAAAAAATTTAGTTGAAATAAGTTTCGAACTAGTTATTCGAAAAAAGAATTTTGAAATTTCTTCAAAAAAAATATTAATTTTTGTCAAGAATATTTTTTGATTTTTTTCGAGAAAAATAGAAGTAAAAAATTTCTCAATAAAAAAAAGTTTCAAGAACTTTTTTTCCATTTTTTCAAAAAAGTTTTTTATTTTTATCGACAAAATATAGATATAAAAAAATTCATGAAAAAGTTTCATTACTTTTCAAAAAGAAATTTTTCTTGTTATTTTATATATTTTTCGAAAAACAAATTTTCAAAATTTTCTTATAAAAAAAATATTAATGGAGGTTATAAAAATTTTAAAATCATAAAAATAATTTTAAAATTAAATTTGATCAACTGACTTATTTTAAATATATGATTGAATTCATGAATCAATTTAGTTTTATTGAGAGGAGTGCAATTCAGTTAATCATACATTTTATACATCCTAATTCGTGGCTTAATTTGAACCAATCATTTTAAATTCTTGAAAGAAAAAAAAAAACTATATGAATGACAAAACGGCCATGTTCAATTATTCAGATTAGCGTTTGTTATTGAGTTATTTAGCTTTGAGTTTGTTCAAAAAAAAATATATTTAACGCTAGAGTAAATAAAAGAATTATTTAATTTTTAATTTGTTAATCAATACTCTTTCCTTGTTCTTTAGTTGAAGTAAATGAATTATTGAACATAGAGATAATGAGGTAGGTAAGGGCTTCGATTTCTACTTTCAGTACAAGAAGTCCTTTTATTTGTGGTCAATTTTACAAATATTTTGTGGTCGAAAAAAATTATCACAAATTAGTAATCGAAAAGACCATCACAAATGTAAAAATTCAAATTGGTCTTTATTTGTCACTGAAAAAACTCTCACAAAAGACTTAAAATTTAACTGGATTTTGTGGCTTCCTAAACCTCACAAAATCACTACATTGTTATTTTGTGAGGGCTTAGGCCGCCACAAAATCCAGCTAAAATTTATGTCCTTTGTGAGGACTTTTTCAGCCACAAAATAAACCTTTTGTGAGGGTAAAGGCCACCACAAAGTCAAGTCATTTGTAGCCGCCCAGGCCGTTACAAAAGGATTGATCCATTGCACTTTGTGGCTGCAAAAGTCATCATAAATTCCTATTTTTTCGTTGCACTTTGTGGCTGCCCAGGCTACCACAAATGCCTTATTTTTTTACTTGTTAAAGCCGACACAAATTTCCATTGTACCGTTGGATTTTGTGGCTACTTTGACCGCCACAAAGGATCAACCATTTTCTATAAATATTATTTCACTCCTCTTATCATTTTTCACTTCTACCTTATCTCTAAACCTTCTTTCTAAATTTTCACACTACAAAAATTATTTCTCCAAGTTTTTTCTTTACTATCTTGAATTTTGGTAAGTTTAAATTATATATTTACTTTTTTAATTTTATTTTTGATTTAAAGTTATTTATTTAATAAATATTATTGAATTTTTATTTTGACAGTGGTGATATTGTGTTTACTTCGAAGAGTTCTCAGCCCTATGAAAGCTCCAAGTCAGACACTATTAGACATCAAGTTAGTAATTTATACATTTTAATATAGATTAGTAAAATATGTGATATTATAAGTATATTTATATTATTTTTAAAATGTATATTAGTAAAATATGTGTTATTATAGATTTATTTAAAAAAAAAATAGAAATTATGTTGTTTAAATAATATATGATAAATACAAATTTGAAACACATGTAAAACTTATTGATTTTAATATAACTATTTAAAAAAAATGCTACTAAAATTGATGATATTAATATTTATTGTTAGTTATTAAAAAGAGTAAAGTAGTCGAGTTCGTACAAAAAATCTATATACTTTAACAGACTCTATTTTTGTTTATATATAATGAGTTATTTTATAAAAAAAAAATTCATTAAACATCATTTAAAATTTATTTTGGTTTATATGATTATAGTCTTGATAAAAATTTATTATATTGTTTGTAAATGCTCCCCAAATTGACATATAAAGTATGTCAAAATTTATATATAATGCTTTTGAAAAATAAAGCAATTAATATATAAAATCGATATTTATATATACAATTTATATATTTGTTTAATTTTCAGAATAAACATATATATACACTATATTGATATAGACAGTAGGGGATGAGGTATCCATGTTGTGTATGTCGATGTAGACGGTTTAAGAGTGAACATGAAATAAGAGTGCATTTATATCATCGAGTAACATTCCAACAAATAATGATGGAGGGAGTGGAGCTGATCAGAGGAAATGATTGATGTATTTGAATAATTTCATAATTTTATTTTTTGTTTGTATGAACACATTAAATCTTGTCCTATTTAATTATGCATGATGTGCTTAATTTTTGGGTTGTAAGACATGATTTATTAATTTTAGAATGTTTTATTTGATTTGGTAGTAATTACTTTAATTAATATTAATATTATATTTTTATATATAATAGTTATTTTAATTTTTAAATTTTAATTTAATTTAAATATTATATTTTAAATTTAATTTTAATTTTAACTGTCTAAAGCCGCCACAAATGTATCATTTGTGGTTGTTTTCCCTCATTTGTAAGAGCTTTTGACCCTCACAAAATTCACGAGTTCTTATTGTGTTTAAGTAAATTTCAACAATTACTAATAATATTAATATAACATTGATTATTTAAAAAATATATATTATTATTCCTTCCAAAATAAATATAAGAAAAATTAATACCTAATTGCTTTATAAAAAATATAAATAAATATTGACAACTTCTTTGTCATTTAATGATAGTTTATAATATCTTTTTAAAAACTTTATAATATTGAAAATATCGTTAATTTAACTTATTTTCAATATAAAGGATAATTTAGACATAGACTTACTTTTTATTGAAATGGTTTGAATTAAATATAATTTATCATTAATGTACCATTTTCCATTAACTTTTCACAGCTAGTGCTTGTGATTGATCAATTAAATAGACAATTTCACATACATTAAGATATATGTATAAATAAAATAGAGAAATAATATTTTTTTTTTAAATATTGATATATTCATAATGTAAAATGAAAAACAATAATCTGAAAGTGATTATGTAACCATAATTAAAAGATACAATTAGAAGAAGAAAAAAAAACATAATCAATGTTTTATTGTAAATTAAAAAAGTCATTGATTTTGAAACGAAATTTTAAAATATTAATCACTCATTTTGGAACCGAGGAAGTACTCTTTTTTAAATTAATGTAGTACAGTTCTTAAGAACGGAGGAGTTATTTTCGAGTTTGAGTGAATGCTATTAGCCACCAACTTCAATGGATTGCCATCACATTAAGAATGCCATGTCATGTTCTTTGCTTGACCACTAATTCCCATAACCCCTAATTTGACATTGTTACATTTTACCCTTCATAGTGACATGATGGAGAATCTGTCTCAATGCTCAAAACACTTGCATGGGGAAATCCCAATTGATGGTGCCTACTCCCACCCAATGTCGTCAATCATATAGCTAGGTTGGTCAACATTTTTCTATAGGGTTTTTTTCCCAAGAAACAAGGGACCAAAGGTCAATTTTTTAAGCGATGGTTAAAAATAATTCTTTGCTAATTTTCGCATTGGTCACTATTTCTTTTTTTTTTTTTTTTTTTACAAAGGTCACTTATTTGTCTTCAATACAAATTAATGACAAATTTTATAATAAATATAGTGCATAAAATTCAATAGCTTTCATTGGAAAACAAATAAATAAATTGAACTTATATATGTCAATTGCTATTTTTCACTAGTTACTATTTGTCCCAAGAAAATTTGTGACATCATTTTTTATTAAATTTAGAACACACAATATTAATAGATTTATGTTGAGTATTTTTTAATCAAAATGATATATAATAAAATAGATCATATGAAATTTATTGTAAAAATAATTAATTGCATTTAATATATACTACTATAATCTTAAAAAATATAAAAGAAGTAATTATTTAAAAAAAATCAAATTTATTTGAGAGAGAGTGTTTATAAGTACAATATTATTTGTTCAAGTGGGGTGGTTGATTGAACAATTATGGCCCATTCCTCGAAAGGAGAATAATAAATGCAAAGGGCCAGAAGGATACAGTACTTATTTGGCAGAACTGAAATGTAAGTCCTGATGTGAGAGGTGAGAAATGATTTTGTAATCGATTGCTTTATGATTGATGAACATTGAAAAAGCGTGCAATTTGACAGTGAGATAAAGAGAGAGAGAGAGAGAGAGAATTCAAAGTGGAGGAAATAAAGTTCCTTTTTTTTTTAATCTAAAAAGCTCTTTATTTTAACTTTTACTTTTTCAACTCTGACATATCAAGAAAAAGTGATCAGAAGAAGGGAGCAATTAATTATGAGGTTATGATGACTATATGATCAACAATGCAGTCCATGCATTGCATGGTTTAGTTGCCTTGTTTTAATGCTGTACAATTTTGTACTCTGCCGCTAAAGGACATACTTCTCTGCTTTTTTTAATTACATTTTTTTTTTCTTTATATATCTTATTGAAATAAATTAATTAATTTTATTATTAAAAAAAAAATTCAATTTATTTGATCTAAAATTAAGATCAAAAGCATCACATTGAAAATAATTAATTTTGTCATACATTCTAATGACCTAACAATATATAGGAGTTATAAATAGAACATATTAATCTAAAATTGAATTAGATATGAATTTATTTATGTTGAAGAAGTGGTAGCTGTAAAAATATAGATTGAAGAGTCAAAATCCGATATAAGAAATGAATGTGAGTATGTGGTGATGTGCATGCATGTGTAAAGAGATGAATATGAAGTGACTGAGCTTTCACATCATGGCTTTGTTAAGGGCCCTAAGAAGGGAGGCTGAAAATGTCCTTGACGAAAGTGGCTGACTCTATTGTCTGCCCCGCATTTAAAGCGCGCTATGTTTCTGTATTGTCCAATTCTTTGTAACTTTGTGTCTTTTTTTTTTTTTTTTTTTTATACTTTAAATAAATACATTGCTATCTCTTCATCCTTTCTGCTCTTTCGATTAAACAACATAGCGAAAAATACAAAGAGATAAACAAGAAACAAAAAAAAGAGACTACAAAATATTGAAACTCTTTTCCACCACAGCACAAGGCAGGAACGCTATAGGGAGAAACAACTCGAAACAGCATGTAATATTTTATTAAAATATACTAAAAATAGTGAGTTCTACTATTTAAATATGGATCATATTACACAACCCTTAAATTTAATTAATTAAAGACTAAAATTTATTTTGAGGAATAACAGAACAATACCGCTTTATTGTATTAGACATGACCTTTCTTGTTTTGTTTCTCATGACACATGCTTATATATAAGCCAAGGTATTGTGAAAGCAGCATTTCTCATGTTTATATGTGTTATGTCTTCCTATATATAGTTGCAATTTTTCATGCGAATTTGTCCCCTATAAAAGCTATTGATGTAAAATGCTACATCTAATTAGTTAGTTAGATAATTATACTAATAATTTTATTTTTTATTGGCTATATAAATCTTATTTATTATTTAATGTAAATAATTCTATAATTCACTCATCATTCAATATAATTTCTATTTTATTTTTATCTAGTTTTCTTTCATCAATAACTTTTATCAAGAAAAGTAATATACATGAATATTTATTTTTGTTCTTGTTTTGTCAACTTCTTCCCTCTCCTTTCTGAGCAAAGTTGGGAAGAGGTGTAATAACTTTGGCAATTTCAAGCAGTTGGTGCATTTATAAAGTAAACTTTCGATGTAAATGTTTTTTTTTTGTTTAGGGTTTAAATAATAAATGAATAAAATCACATGAAATTAATTTCCAAATATTTAGTAAATATATAAAATTTTACGTCGGTAACAAATTAAAATTACACATGTGTTTGACATTTGAAATAAATACAATTAAAATTAAATATTTTCATGATTTAATGTTTATGATTAATTAAATATATAATTTTTTTTAGAATTACCATAAAATATTTTTTTTTATAAAAGACTATAAATATAAATTAAATTCAAAATATATTTATCGATATTTTAATTATTCTTAATACTCAATGTAAAACCAAACTTTATTAATTGTAAAAACAATAAAAAACTTTAAAAGATAATGGGGACCAAGAAGGTAGAGAACAGATAGGGTGGTCCAATTAATAGTTGGACTCAGTCCCAACAATAATAACGGACTCAGAATTCTACTACATACCCATCAAGATTATTATTATTCAATCGGTCACTATTACTTTCAACCTAGCTATATATATTGCAGGGTCACCTTAAATAAAGTGAGATTTGTCCTTGGTAATTGTATATACCACTTACGGGTATATCTCTAATTTATACTCTATGTCGACTTAGTGTCTTTACCTTCAAATTGTTGGAAAATTTAATATCAACAATGCAATATGTCTACCAAATACCGAATTATAAGGTCAAGAAATGGAAGTCTATCCAAGAGAATGAATAAGGCATAAAACGTTAATTAACTCATTTATTTTTTTTAAGTCAAAACTACCGAGGTTATTAAATATAAATTCATTTGAGTAAATCTCGTTAACAAAGTTTATTTTGATACAAAGAAAAATATTATTTTAATATATATAGTTCACACAATACTTAATATAACGTATGTAATATGTTAGTGAAAAATATCTTTTTCGTTTAAAAAAAATATTAAATTTTTTTATCAATTTTATTTATTTATTATTGAGACATCTTTTTGTAACACATACCCAAATTTATATCATTATCCATTAAAATATAAATTATTAATCACTTGTTTAACATATATTTCATTAACTATTAAAATGTAAGACATTAACCACTTTAGAGTAGTGCCATTTAGTGGTTAAAGAAATATTTTTAAGTCGTTAATATTGTGTGTTTTAGTAGTTAATGAGATATAAAAAGTGATTAATGACATACATTTTAGTGGATAATGAAATATTCATATTTGTTAATGGCACAAATCTATATATTGTGTTATAAAAGTATTTCTTTGTTTTTTGATAAAAAAAATAAGTTTTTTTTTACAAATTATTTTTTTGTAAAAAAAAATATCCATACACCT
>JBBPBT010001311.1:258363-270316 GCA_037974875.1 Cicer bijugum | reverse complement strand
TTAAGCTTTAAATAGAAACTTAATTTAGTTTATATGTATTCGATTTTGTGGTGATTAATATTGATTTTGAATGAATAAATTTTATAAAATTAATTTTAGTTAAAAATGAGTTGAATATAAAGTAATTTATATTTGAATATTTTCATACAAAAATAAATTGAACAATAAATTTTAGTGTAAAAATCATGTTTGCACTCAGAAATTACAAATCCTTAAATTAAACTAAAATCAAATTTGAAAGATAATAAATTATGCTCAATAATACCCTAAGATATCAAAATCCATTTTATACTTCTAAAATTGATTTTGACTCTTGAATAAAAGTGGAATCAAATAATCACATAGTATTTTAGTCGAGAGTAAAGGGCAAGGCAACCTTTTCATTTGCCAATTAAGAGTAAGATATTCTGAATGTTCGAAATTTACAATAAAGTATATCAAAATTTATTATACCTTCTTCTCAAATCTACAATGTGATTTTAGTAAAAAAAAAAAAAAATCTACTTGTGTTTGAACAATCATGTGGTTTGGGAGAAGTTGGAATATTTTAGTCACAAAATAATGGTAATAACGGCATTGGAACTCAAGAATTTCGATTTGAACGTATCCAAGCATACAAGTTCAAGATTCTTTTTTCGGCAGATAACACTGCACAGCATAAATAATAGATAGTAGCTGCTTATGAAGTCCAAACAATTCACCATGCATGCAAGAACGAAAGAATATAATTATTCGGTCAACAGGAAGAAAAACAACACATAACAGACTCAACGCTGCTTTCAGATATCCGGCCGGAACTATACATACATTTGAACTTTAAACAGATAACTTAGGGCTTCTAACAGATGGCACAATTGAAACTAAATATTCCGTCTTTTCTAGTTCACTATTCGAATGACAATGACATGAGGTCAATCAGGTTTTGTTTTCCATATATATATATCTCACCAGCTGCTCATCTGCTTTTGAACCTTTGAACTGTGAGATGACCTACCACCCTTGTCTTTGTAGGAATTCCTGGATGCAATTGTTTTCCGTCCCCTACGAGCTGATGCTATAGCACGTTGTCTTTGCTTTGCCAAGCTCTTTGTGAGTTCAGCTTCAATTTCATTGTTTTCCTCCTGTAAATCAAAGTTAATACCATTATGGTTTTCATGTAAAGACTAGACAACAAGGACTCTATAAACTACTAGAACAATATTAGTTTACTTTCAATAAAAATTCATTCTTTCAATCTTTGACAAAAAATTAAATCAACTCAACTCCCATTGCATTTTCATATGAACTTGAATAATATTTAGCATTACTTTTTAATAAGGAAGACATATAAGAATAATAATGAAGAGGAAGAGCAAAACACTGAGATAATCATCACCCAATAAAAATAATAGAAATTAGCCTACCTGGCCAGTTGCCTCTTCCTTTTCAGATCCGCTGCTTTCACCTGCTTCACCGCTCTCCTCTATTTCATGACTTTCATGTCCCTCATCCTAAACATGGTTTCATTAACAATCCTTCAATCAAAATTGTAAAAAAACCATTGCACTACAAGTGAAAAAAAATGAGGTAGACTATATGCTGAGCAGTCAATTAGTGAACAAATAACAAATTTTAGATGAAATATTGGGCGTTCAGATTTACATCCCACACAGTTCACTTAGAATATTACAGAAGATCCCGGATTGATGTTACATTCAGTTCAGAGCAATGAAAGTTTCATATTCATCTTCAATTAGTGCTGTGTCAAATTAGAATCAAGGGCATCAACAGTTTTTAAAAAGACAATACTCTTAAAGATGAATCTATTTGTTTTGTCAAGTTGAGCAACCAATTTTTAATCTCTCTTTACCAGTACTTTATTCCTGATTGATTTTATCAAAAATTAAACAGATGAACAGACAGCGAACACCATATTCCATAGCCTGATATACCTTTTATGACAAACAAAGGCTAATGGATATATTACCTGCTCCGACAAATGTAAAGAATCAACATTTAAATCGTCTGCTTCATTCAGGTTTGTCACCAAGTCATCATCTTCACTATCAGAATTTGAATCACTCTCCACCCCGCCTTCAATGAACTGCACATAGATTTAAGAGCATTGAAACAGAATCAAAAATAAGATGAATGCTTGACAATCGATGCATCATAACTAAGGATAGGCAGAAAAAACCAATGTACCTTCTGAATATCTTCCTCGTCCTTACTAGAAAAGCCACTAGCAGCGAGCTCCTTATCTAGAAAACCAGCACTTCTGTCTATTGTGGAAAAGCAAAGTTTTCCAGCTTCGTCTCTCACTTCATCAGATTCATCAACATCATCTATGTTTTCATGAAAAGAAATATTGAACCTAAAACAGAAGAGGGGATAATAATGAAGACAACGGTTGAGAAGCCACACACAAAATCCAAAATCTTTCTATAAGTTAAGCAACAAAAGATAAATTTAACATTCAATCAAATTAAGAGATGAAATTAGTAATATGTATCAAATATGAATGAAAAAAATAAATACTAAGTCTACAAGTAAAATATCGTTCAAGATTTTTTAAGAATGTCATGGGACAGCAAAATAAGGGACAAGACATAGGTCCAGAATTAAAAAAAACTATTACTCAATAAAGGGACAAAAACTGTTTGACCAAAAAGCTCAACCTCAAAAGTAAAAAAATGTGTTTTTTTTCTCAGCATTTCCACCACTATCTTTCCTGATCACTGCACCACCAGGCTTCACAGACACCATTGCACCCAGACATGTCTTATCCTCAACTGCTGTTTGTTCTCTCAATTGGCTGTTACTGGAGAGGAAGCAAAACAACTGGGATATGTGGTCCGTGAAATGTTTTATCACACATTAAACAGATATATGGGGATGCTTTTACACTTGATGAGTTGAAACCTCTATGTGTGTATGTATACTTCATGAAATCTAATTTTCATTCTAGTTGTTGAATCTCCAATTCTCATTTCTTCATTTTAGCATGGAGTTTTTCTTTTGCGCAGAATATATAGATAGCCAATTAGCATTTAACAATGTGCTATTTCTCTTCTTCGAAAAACTGCTTCGTAAACAATGTGCTATTTCTCCGGTTCCGAAAACTAGTTCTCTGAATTCACAGTGTTGAAGAGGAAGCTCTTTACTTAAAGGATAAGGAAACAGACTAGGACAAAAACAAAAGTCCCCTTGATAACATGCACTAAATGCTCTTTGTAAAATGTTACCTCAACAGGAATGAATATCTTTCTAAGTTGATTACTAATTATTAGTTTTTTAGAGGTCACTTTTGCAAAAGTGACGAGACATCATTTCAATTTTTGACTAACATCACTAGAGTTACCACAATCATATGTTAAAAACTATATGCAAAAGCAACTGTAAATTCCATTTTTATTCGATAGCATCTCCCCTTCAAACAAAACAGTAAAGTTCACAAATACATAATGTCAAAAAAACTACCAACCTCTTTCTGAAAAACTTAAAGATACATTCAACATCACGATCAAAGTACCTGAAACAAGGAAAAATGATAACCTGTTAAAGCCTAAAGAAAACAGTGTAACATAATGCTGTTCTTAAATCTTAAAATGAATGAAAATGAAGCAAACTTATAAATAAATAAATAAATAATTTGATAGAATATGAAACACATGTCACGTTAGTGTTATACCACATAAACCTACAGATATATGTATTTACATAAACAATCTACTATATTAATTAAATATTATTAATTTTTTATAAACTGTGGACAAAAAAGCTTAATACTATTTGTTAGCTATTTAACTCTCTTTGAAGAATGAGTAGAATATAATGATAGGTAGATCATATATATACACTACATTAGTTAACAGATAGCAGATGTAAATCAAAATGATATATTTTTAAATTCAAATTCAAAACAAAACATAGCAAATGAGGTTCACTTCAGGATTGTGATGACAAAAAAATTTGGCCTTCATACAAGCATGAAATCAAAGAAAAATAAACAGAAATGGGAAAGGCATAATATCATACAATTAAGAGACTCTTACATCTTTGCATTGCGGTGCGACACAGACACCATTTGCGGAAAATCAATCATAGTAATTTTTTCATCATCGTCAATCTACAGTGAACAAAGCCAGTGTAAACCAGAGGCAGAAGCCACCATAAATTACATACAGTGAAAAAATATTTAGTATTCTATTTAACAATAATGCTGACAAGTCAGCGCAAGTGATTCAAGCATACCATGATGTTAAATTCATTGAAATCACAATGAATGAGACCATGCTCTGCTAGCCGAATAACTATACCAATAATTGTCTCAAAAACTGTCTCTGGATTTTGTAACTGCTTTACCTGAACGCTGCATTTGCAAAAAAGTATACAAATTGAAGCAATTGTTTGCAGCACACAGGTGTAAAATATGGAGGGGGTGTGGGGGTACAAAATATATACCAAAAAGCCAGCTTAAGAACAAAAGATTGTTAAATATATTAAAACTCGTAACATTTGAACTGTGTCATTAGAGTAATTTAAAATATATCAATGTCTCTTAGGAATAGGATAGATCATGTTTCTTTAGAATTTAGAATACATTTCATCATTTAATTAGGATTAGAAGTCTAATAATAATCATGAAAATTTTACATCAATGATGAAACCATATTCACAATTCAAATTCTACAACCTTTCTCTTTCTTCCATCATTATCTAAAACCCAACAGAGAGAAATTAAAAGTTAGCAAAGATCATTTTGTGACAACTACGACTGATTCTGAAAAGCAAAGACGACCTAGAATTACAGATGGTGGTATTACGTGAGAAATTTGTATTAGACTTATCCTAATCCACCACAATAATCCTAATAGATTGAAACTGACAATGACTATTTTCAGAGATAGCGTATTGATACCATATAAACCACAAGTGACTGCATGCTGCTTAAAATTGTAGCGTAGATTGACTGCTTTTTGGTACCACTAAAAAGAGAAATGCAGATTCAGAGCCAAGCATAATCATGGGATTTTGTAACTAACACTCATGCATCCAATGCACTGAGACTATGATAAGTACCCTGATTAAGGAACGCTAATGTATTACCAATTTACAGACCACACATCAAGAGTTTGTCATACAATTTTGACAGTGACAAAATAAATACCACCATGAAGAATTCTTATCAGTTACACAATATCAAATCTTGTTCTGAAAATCAGGAGATACACTTAACACAAATGTGACCCAAATCGACTTTTATGATTGAAATTTGAAACAAAATGAAAGACTTACAGAGGATAACCTTGGACCAGTGACATGATTACACAATGCCGATTATGTTCCACAGCATTTGGAACAGGAAAGCCATGAGTTTCCAAAGCCTGCTCAAGAAAAGCACATGTCACTAGAAAATCATGTGATAAAAAAAATTAAAATTCAAGTATCGAGCTACAGAAAAACAGAGGGAGGGGACAAGGAGAGTGAACCTTCATGAAAGCAAATTCTTTAAGTGCCGCAAGGCGAGACAAATAGAGCCAATTATAACTGCTACGATGTCTTAAGTAGTCACGCTTAGATTTGACAGCTCTAAAAGAGACTCTACCAAGCCTATGTAACTTCATAGCTAAAACGGTTCCATCTTCACGAGCAACCTCAAATATATCTAACAAATCATAAATGCCACAATCAGAAGGAAATAACTGAGATGCCAATAAAATAAGTTGCATATTACAATAAAATAAGTACCAGATTCCTTTCCAACACCAATTTGGCGACCAACAGCCACAAACACTCCTTTGTTCACCATAGTTTTGATGGCAAGAAAATCATAACCAAGATAGGTAAGGCGAAATCCATCATCTAAAAGCAAAGTATATAATGATGTTCAGTTTGGATAAACAGTTGAATGCATAAGTTATTATCATATAAGTACTTATATAAACTATTTCTATTATAAAAAATAAAATATAAAGTCAAACTGTGTTCATAGAAGTTACAAGTTGTTTTTACAAACTATGATGAAGAGTTTATGAAAATAAATTGAGGGAAGCTTATGGACCTGACATGTGTTTAAGTCTCATGTAAGTGAATCCAAAGTCCAAACCTTCTCTTATAATATCAATGTTGCTTATGATTTTCAATAATAATAATAATAATAAACATAAATTAGAAGATACTAACATTTAGAAGAGTCGTGGTGCAACAACTTATGTTTGAGCAAGTTTTTCAAAACCTTGTAAGTGCCTCCATGCCTATAACACACAAATAACAAATCGTAAATAATAATAATAAGAAGAAGAATAATGATGATGTGAAATATTGAATGGAAAAAGAGTATTGAAAAATACTTGAGACGAGCGATACGGTCAATAAGTTCAGTAGGAACAAGTTCATGCTGAGAGAAAGAAGAAGGTTAGTAAAGTGAGTAAATAGAAAAAAAGATTAAAAAGAAAAATAGAGAATAGAGACTCACGTTTCTCATGCCTAATTCAACGGCAGTGAGAACCCTAAAATCATCTTTAGAGAGATATCTTAAGACATCAACGTCGAGCTTCATTCCCACTTATGTTGATTGTGAAATACAACTATGAAGCAATAAGAAGATTATGAGATGTGAAAAAAGGAAGGAGAAGGGAGCGATTTAGCGGAGCGGCGGGCAATTAAAATCTTTCACAATATTGGGTGTATAAATTAGTTTCGTGATTAGAACCAACTGGATTTGATCGGGTTTGTGAGTTACCCTATGGGCGGGTATTATAAACCGTAAATATTTAAGTCCGCCTCTATTGCTATGGATTCTTAGGGCTTTTGGATAAATTCCACCCCTTCTATATTTTTTTCTTAAAAAATACTCAAAATACTCCATGCCGTTTTCTTAAATTCATTTTTTTTTTAATTTAGTTTTTTATTTAATTTAAAATATTAATTTCATATTTGATGTTTTAAAAGATCCATAATTTTATTTTTTTTAAATAAATTTATATTTTAATCTCCAACAACGTCAAATTCATCAAATAATGATGAATATATGAGTTTATTTGAATATTTGAGTTGTTAATTTGATAAATATATGAATTTTTTTGAATTTAGTCATGAAGTATAGGTTTTGTTTGAATATTTTATTGAGTTTTATGAGTTTCCGTAAAAAAAATATTGTTGATATTTTAAGAAATAAAGAGATAAATCGTTATTTAAAATTAAAAAGAAAAAAAATATCAATAACTCAATTGTTATCTATTAAATTAATGGACCGGGGAAAGTATTTTACTTAAAAAATATTTTAATATTTAAAAATTAAAAAACAAAAAAACAGATATCTCTATTAACTTTTTATGTGTTTCTTATGTCTTATTTATGGGTTTTAAATTTTATTTTTTATTGTAAGTGAATAATGATAAGCTAAAAAATTAAGTTACATAATTTTCTCATTATATGAAAAAAGGAAAATAGAAACACCAATAAATTTGGTTACTTTTTTTTTCTATCTAATTTTATAATCAATTCCAGACTAAAATATGGTTGATTACTCAGCCTACTATGTCTAACCGCATTAAATTTTCATATAGTTTGATTTGATTGACAATGTGAATTTTCATATAATAAATATATTATATTATTTTTATCGATGTGATTCGTCTTTGTGTTTCACTACTGCTGTAAATTATGATATATAAGCAGATTCTAATTTTGTGATCCGTCTTTATGTTTCACTACTGCTTTCGGCGGCGACATATGCTGCCGGCAGCACCATTGGCAGCACCACCTTTTTCAATGTTTCATTTTTTGGCTTTATACAATCATTTGTCATCATCAACTCCGGTTGCCTTTTTAGCAACCAACCACAACACTGCAACTGGCCTCAAAAGCACCGCCTTCAGTGTGTGTTTTCTGGTGACTTTTTTTTCTTCTTTCAAATACAATTGTGTTTTACACCCGTCGTCACTGTTTTGTTCTTTTTTTTGTACTCTATTACAGTTGTGCCAATACCAATTGCCTCTTTTTAGTGTGCATCCAAAACCAACAAACACTGTCGTGCAATCCTCCGATGAGCACGACGGTGCTTCTCTCATCGTCAACCAACATTGCACACGTTGTCACACACATTTGTCTTCTCTATGTATGGGTCCCACGCACCTCCTCGAAATATGTGTGTGAGAATGCATGGACCTGTCTCCGACCTTTTTCCTCAGGTCTTTCCATGATGTGGTGAATTTTCAACAACCTCTCATTTTTCAACTCTTCATTTTGCATTGTATCTACTATTGTGAGAACTTAGTTTCAAGAACAAGGTACCATTTGCTCAGACAATCATTTTATTCTCACTGACGATCAACTTAGTGGTGACTTTATTCTCACATATGAATCATATTAATGACGCCTTTTATTCCCACTAATGATCAATTCGGTGGTGACTCTATTCCCACATATGAATCATATTAGTGACGCATTTTATTTCCACCGATAATCAATTCAGCGGTGACTCTTTCACACATGAATCATTTATGGTGTCTTCTCTTTTCAAACTAGTCCAACAATTGTCAAACTTAGTTTCATTTTTTTTTATTAAAATGTTTTGATGTAACAAGCTTAAAGCTTAGTAAGCTTTAGCTTGAGGGGGAATGTTAAAATTCAGTGTATATTTTAATTATTCCTTGATTGTGCAAAATCCTATACTAATTGTTACTAGTCTTAGTCAATACAATTTTATAGAAATTGAATCTAATTATTGCAGCATCATTATAAATAAGAAGGTGTGTAATCTCATTGGAAACACAGAAAACATATTTTACAATTTTAAAATAAAATATTCTTTCATACTCTAATATAGTATTTTGCATATACCCTACCGTTGTCTAGTTCAACGTTCTCGTCGAGACTAAATGCTTCCTGCTTTAACTACTTTACTGATGACACATAAATCCTCCATTTGAGTCTTGAAGTTGTAGTCCCCCAAATGGGCCACTAATATGCCCCAAATTATAGGACGCATGGTATAGTACTACTACATGAGTGAAATCAAATACTGTGCTATTGTCTTCTACATACGACAAGGAATTAACTTCCCTAAAACATGGCACCCACCACCACCACTTCTCTACTACATTTCTTCAACACCCTTTAACTTACCTCTGCTTTGATATTGTCATTTCAACTGTCATCATAATAGTATTTATTCATCAACACCAACTTATATATAAATAATTTTGCCTAATTACTATGTTTCACACAATTAGATAATTAGATACATTAACCAGAACAACACTACTGTTAAAATATAAATCATTAAATCTTTATAAATTTATTTTTGTGGTTAATAAAATACTTTAAGTGGTTAATGAGATAAATTTTAATAATTAGAATTAATTTAAGTGGTTAGTGAGATATTTCAATACTTCTATCATTTTATAATAACAATTTCAAATAAATAGTAAATAATTTACAATTTAATGTTTTACTCAAGTAGTTTAAATGGTTAATACACTCATTTATAAAATTTCCTCCATATTTGTAAATAATAATAATAATAATAATAATAATGATAATAATAATAATAATAATGTGAATACATGAACAATATATAAATAGAGTGTCACGTATTTGTATAAAAAGTGAATGTTTAAATAACACCATGATGTGGGTTCCTTTATCTACTTTTTTTTTATATTAAAAAAAAAAAATCTTATTGTAGTGTTGGCAACTATTGTGTCGTGGTACAAACCAATTGAGATTTATTAAATAAAAAATAGTGGAGAATTAATGTTTCATGACAGCGACTGGTGCTACAAATTAATGTGGTATATGTTTTGGACTTCAATCAAATATAAAAGCAATTCTTAGGAATTAGAATCATGGTTGGTGCTATATGATGCATCATTTATGCAGACTGCTAGAATGATATATACCATATATAATTCCTTGAATGATTCTCCTACATATTTTTTTGTCATTCAGCACCGGAAAAGACAAAATGCATGAAAGAATACTTCTTAATTTATATAGGCAAGCTGCGGATTATTATCTATCTATTGAAAAATAATTTTATATGAATCCATGTAATGAATTTCATTAAATATGCTATGAATGAGCAACTCAATGGAAATGGATTTTTATCTTTACTATTTAGTGACTTTAATGTATTTTAGAAAAATTAATGTTTAAAATAAATCATTCGAATTAAAGAAAATAATTAATTAACAAAGAAATACCAACAAAATTATTAGAGATAAATGACTCAACATAATTATTTTGTCTCATCCACAATTTCAATATCCAATTTTTAAATCTATAATTTTGTCCTCCAATTTTTTAAAAATGAAACAAGGTACATAGGACATGACTAGGATACAAGTAAAGATGTTTAGGTAGTACATGACTAGAATGCATAGCGCATACTACTTTAATTTAAATTACTTTTCAAAAACAATCGGGTAGTTTAATCTTTACAACTTAGTCATATGTCACATAAATATTCTACCTAGAAATGCTAGAGACATTTTATTTCCAACATTTCTTCTTTTGTTGGATAAAATTCATGTGAATTTTATTAGTTTACGTGGGGTTTATTTAAAGTGTGAAAATAATATTGATTTCATTAATAACAGAGTGTTTTAAATACTTTTTATATTTCACTTATCACATCATTAAAATTATGTTTTTGATGTCTTATAATTACAATTCAATTGATAAGAGTAAGAATACATCAATATACAATGACTTAAGCTTGAACTTGAAATTCTTCATTTCTCTATATTTAAAATGTATGAGTATAATCATTAAACTATTTGACAAAAAAAAATTATGTCTTAAACTAAACACCTTACAAAATATCACTCTTCCAAATAAAGGGACAAATATTGTGGATTTTTTAAAACAAAAAGGGATCAAAATTGCGGATGAAACAAAATAAGAGACAAAAGTTTAACTAAACCTAGTTTAATTTAAAAGGAAAATAATGAATTTTAGTCATCGCAATAACTATATTTTAGTTTAAGATGGAACACTCATTGGCTATATTTGCTTACAAATACATTACATCTAGTCATATACACATATTGTTAAAATAATATTGGGATCTGCAATAAAAGTTAACCAACAAAACAAAAAACTAACAATTGTAAAATCATAAATTAAAATGGAAAATGCTATTCATTTATGCATAAAACAGAAAACGGAAAACATATTGACAACGCAAAAAACGTAGAACATTTACTAAAAAATGCAGAAAATGGAGAACGTTTGACTTTCTCCTTTCTACAATTTTGAAAACAGTTTTTAAAACAAAGTAAAATAAAATTGAAAAAAGATAAGAGAATAATAACACTGAGATTTAAGTGTTCAATTTCAAAAAATTGAGACCTACGTCACAAGAAAGCAAACAAGACAATTCACTGTGAATTTTTGAATATACAAAATTAAGGTCTCCTCAAAATTGTTCTTCTAGTATTCATTACTATTGAAACTCAACAATACTAGTTTTCGTCATAATCTCTCTTCTATTTTCCCTTAATAATATATTTTCTCTAAATTTCTATGAATCTAATTGTATATACCTTTTTCTCAATCATTGTTTAGGAATTACAACAACAACAATTCCATCATGCATTTAGAGTTATGGTATATATAGACACGATAGTTTAACTAAATGTAACTACTTTTGTCATAATTAAATTAGCTAAAATAATTATAGCTAATTCTTAACTATAACTAACACTTGTTTTTGAATTTGAGACATATCTTTACAATTATTTTAGAGTAGAGTTTGTGTGTCCAACTTTAAAAATGCTATATTTTTATTCAAAAGTAATTAGCTAGGTTGAATTAACAAATTATAGTATCGTGCTCTAAGGCTTTGAGACCACTAAGGACTTATTGATCCATATTGAATATTACTAAAAGGGATATTTTAAATTTTACTCCATTATATTATGTAATAGAAAAATTTATTTTGAATGGATGCAATAGAAATTTA
>JBBPBT010001311.1:236859-252248 GCA_037974875.1 Cicer bijugum | reverse complement strand
TTTTCAAAATGTAACTTATATATTGAAAAACTTAAAAAAAAATTCAAAATTTTTTTTACACTCAATTCTATACCGATAATTTCAAATGGTGAAATAGTGAAAATTTATGTCTTTTGTTTAGGGAAAATTTTATTCTATTTGCCGTGCCTAGTCACATATATCTTTAGGACAGATCCAACATTATACCGTTAATAGCGAAAAATACCCAAAACAGTAATGTTTAAATTATGAAGTTATTCAATCAAGTTTTACCTATTTGAATGAATGTTATTTTTGTAAAAAAATATTGTTCTGATAAATTTATTACCAACGGGTCTATTCGTTGGTTTGGTAAACTGAGAAGATATAAGCATAATTTAAATAAAATACACAGAAAGATAAATAATTCATCCTGCAGAAATAAAGCAAATAAGGCTTATAAATGAATATGAAAACACAACAAGTCCATTTTATTTTTGCAATCACTGAACATAGAGAAGCATATAAATGGTTTAAAATGATTTTAACTCAAATAAAATGTATTAAGACAGAAAAGAGAGAGAAGAAAAGAGGCTTGTTGAATTTAACAAACACCATTCATCTTATCATTCAACTTCTTCCTCTCCAACACAAACTTCTTCCAAACAGCAGTGATTTCCCTTTGTGTCTCCAAAGCAGTCTTTTTAGCAGCCAGTAGTTGATCACCATTATTTTTCACAACTATTTCATTAACTGCAAAACTAGTGCTGCTCCTATTTATAATCCTTGATGGAAGTGAATCAAGCTCATGCAACACTTTCTCAACATCCACCACAAGACGCTCCGCTAATGTCCTCGAAAAGTCCTCCCTTATAACAACACGTAACACAGTTATGTGTTGAGCATCTGGAGGCATGGTGTATGCAGGAACTATCCATCCAAATCGACGCAACAAGTCCGATATTTGGAATTCATCAAAGTGTGTGTGGTCCTTCAATGTGAACGCCACTAAAGGAACACCATTGTCTTTCGACACAATGTCGAAGCGTCCTGTTTTTTCTAGTCCTTCTTTTAATACTAGCATGTTGTCTCTGCAATTTTCCATCACATTTTTATACCCCTGCAACATCATTTAGTTTACAAGAAAATTAAATATGAATCTTTTTATGTAAAAGGGTATGTTTGATTGGTCTTAATACCTCATAACCAAGGCGAATTAGTTGGTAGTATTGAGCAATAACTTGGCTTGAACCTGCATATAGTTTTGTGAAAGAATTGAGTATATACAAACAAATGATGTATAAAATTGTTATATAAGGCATATATTGAGTGTTGTTGTTACCTTTGGAGAAGTTGAGTGTAAAAGTAGGTTGATCAGCTCCAAGATAGTTGATGTGAAAGATGAGTTCATCAGGCAAATCTTCCTTGCTTCTCCAAATAGCCCAACCAATACCAGCATAGACAAGACCATATTTGTGACCACTAACATTGATGCTTTTCACAAGTGGTAACCTGAAATCCCACTCAAGCTCTGGATATATAAATGGTGCAATGAACCCACCACTAGCTGCATCCACATGAATAGGTGTATCCCATCTACCAAAATCATTTCACATATTAGTTTTTAACAATATCTTATTATTAAGATCAAATTCATATGCAACATACCCAGTTTCTCTATTCTTTTCAACTAGTAGATCATTTAAGCGTTTCACATCTTCAAACTCTCCATTTAATGTCGAACCAAGTATAGCAGCAACACATATAGTGTTCTCATCCACCAATTCCACAGCCTTTTCAGGGTCCATTACATAGTATCCTTCACATAGTTTCACCTCTTTCAGTTCCACCTCAAAGTACCTTGCAAATTTCTCCCAACAAACCTACACATCAAAACATCATTCAAGCTCAACTTAAATAACTAGAGATATATTTGTATCTAAAAAATATTTTGTACCTGGACATTGGCTCCAGTAACAATGTTAGGATTGTCGTAAGGTTTTCCCTGTTGTTTTCTTTTGTTCTGCCACTTTCTTTTGAATGCCAATCCAGCTAACATTATAGCTTCTGATGAGCCAACAGTGCCAACACCAACTGCAGCCTCGGTGTCTTCAAGTGGTGCATTAAAAAGATGTGCTATCATGTTAACACATCGATTCTGCATATATGCATACATACAAGTTACAAACAACTTGTACGGGTGCCCAACCATTTATGCCCGACATTACTCACTCGCCCTTAATTACTGTTATCCTTCCTAAGTTTTCTATAAAATTTCCTTTACGATTTATGAATAAATAATAATAACTTAACAACTACAATCTATATATATATATATATATATATATATTCAAATTGATACAAAATATTTCCTCTATCCAACAATATTTGTTGTATTTGAATATTTCATATACATTAAGAAAAGATGTTAATTTAATGAAATAGAGAATGATGATTTTATTAATTTATTTATATCACCGATAAGTGTATTTCATGTACTCTAATTACAATAGTGTAAATTGTATAAATTAGTGGATGCAATTAAAAAAAATAACTAAAGTTGCATTAGATATCAAAAATGACAAATATTATTTTGTAAATGTGATATTTATTTTAAAACAGGCAAATATATTGTTTTAAAATTTAAATATCATTAATTTAAGTTTTTTAAATTTATTGAATTAATATATTTATTTTAAATTTGTAAATTAATTTTATTGACATTTGTTCATTTTATTAAAATATTACATAAAATAGGAACATTTGATCACAAAAATGTATATCACTTGAATGTTAATTTTAATGAGAGGTTATAAATTTATCGAGACCATATTAAAAACTTATTTAACTCCTATTAAAATCATCCTTTAAATATAACAAGATTTCATATAAAAATAAATAAAAAGTAAGAGTAGTTTATAAAATATTATGTCTTTTTATTAGATCATAAAAAATATTATTATAAACTCATATACAATTATGATATCGATAATTATGTCTTAAGTTATAAACTCACACAATTATAATTATGACGTCGATAAAGATATCTTAAGTTTTAATCGAGACAAAAAAATCTAATCTAATATGCTCCATTTAAAAAATAAACACGAGTGATTTCCAACAACATAGTATTTTTTGGTCAACATCCTAGTGCTAAGGTCTGTGCTATCGTACATCAACGTTCGTGGGTCACACTTCTCCATGCTCTTTTGGATTAAACAAGCAAAACACATGTGGGTTGGGTGCCTACTTGTCTATTTTTGTTATTTTTTCTTTTAATTTTCCTTTGTTTTCTTACACGATATCCCCTCAATCTTTTGAAACCACTAATAATTTATGTGGTTTTTTATTTATGAGTAGAAATTGAGCTTGCTATTTGAGTATCTACAATGATCAGACACATATGTAAAATCTATTTGTATTCTAATTTAATATTTTACATTTGTATGAATTAATTATTGTAATATTTGTTATTTTTTTAAAATAAAAAAATATTAAATATAGGTGAAATATAAAAAATGTTGAACGTCTCTTAATCAAAGCAGGTAACTACCTTAAGTGAATCATTAAATAAGCTTATCTATAAAATTAATATAAAATGAAAAAAATAATAAATACAGGTGAAATATAAAAAACATTAAAACGTTTCTTAATCAATGCATGTAGCTACTTTAAGTAAATCATTAAATAAGCTTAGCTATAGAATTGATATAGGGAATCTCTAATTCACTAAAAGCCATAGAAGACATTTAATATATTATTTTTATTAATATATGTTTCCACAATAGAAATGTTAACATCCTATTTAATACACATATTTTAATATACTTTAATTAATTAAAATTATATAAATTTCACTAAATTAAAATAATTTTTATTTAAAATTAATACAATCCATATAAATTTAAATTACTCAAATAGTGTTTCAGTGACATTATTCGTCTCAATGAATAATTTATACGAGTATTTATCACGTGTAAATATATATATATATATATATATATTAACCGAATTAATCTAATAAAATAATGATCCATTCACATTTACAATAAATAAAAAGTGAAAGAGAATGACTTGAGAGCAGCGATGCAATAAAATTCGCACCTGCGGGTACCTACTTAAACCCGCTTGATTTGGACGGGATAACCCGCTTTAATTGGATGCAAGTGCGGATTTTTCTCGATATTAAAATTCGGAGGTGGGGCGGGTTTGGGGGTGATGATATCCACCCCGCACCCGCATCCGTCGCGCAAGTAATATTATTGCAATTTTTAAATTATATATATATATTAAATATATTTAATATTTTCTTAAATATTAAAAATTATAATTTTATCTTTATAGAAAATATTTTTTTAATTTTATTATTATTTAATAATTATTATTTTATTATAATAAATATGATTTTTCAATTTATAATTTTATATATATGAATGGGTGCTAACGGGGAAACCCAAAATCCGTTGCAGGTGGGGATGAGTGTCTAAATTTTAGATCTGCTATGAAACGGGGCGGGTGCGGGTTTTCTCCCGTTTAGTCGACTGTAGGTGTGGAGGAAGCGAAATCCGCCCCCACCCCGTTGCCATGCCTACTTGAGAGTGATCATGTAAATAATATTAATTAAATATATAGTTAAAAAAATTATATTATTATTATTATTATTTTCATATTGAGTATCTATTAAAACATTGTCAACAAACACTACAACAAAATATTAAATTTGTGTTCAACTTAAAATTTTGTTTTGACAAGTTACTTGAATTTGTGGCGGCTAATACCATAACAACTTACTAGATTAACTAAAAATATTAGTAGGATCTTGTGGCGGTTTATGTTCTCATAAAGTTAATCATAGTGTTGGAGCATTATGAAGACTTACCGTGCAACATTTTTTAGGGTTTAGACCGTCACAAAAGTTGTTTTTGGGTTTAGTTTAGACCGCTACAAAAGCAACAAAATCATTCACATTTTAGGCGTTTTGACCGCCACAAATATCTTATTTTCACTAAAAATATTTTTTTCTCAACTTTCATTTATTTTCCACCTTTCTCTCTTGAGTTTCGATTAATCTCTATTTTATCATTTATTTTCTAATATTTTTTATTTGAAGTTATTTAAATATTATTTAGTTTTAATTTTAACATATGTGTTATTAGGTTGATTGTGAATAATTGATATTTATTCGTAAACTTCAATCCAGACACTATTATGTATCAATTTTGTATGAAATATATTTTAAATATAAACTAGTAATTTAAATAATTATTATTAAAAAAATGTTATATGGTTATAAATTATTTTTAAAGTATTAATATTTTATTTTAAAATATAGAATATATTTATTTTAAAAATTGGTTATAATATTATTTTTAAACTTTATGTTAGTGTCATTTGATAAAAACCATATTTAGTAAAATATTTAAATTAAAAAAAATTTACTCAAATTAAAATGTAGTTATTTTGAAATATTTTATTTTGTCAAATAGTAGTAATTTAATTAATACTAAAACTAATTCTTGTTTTCATATATAATATTTTATTTGAATTTTTATTTTTATTTTTTGAATTATGTTAATATTAATTTTTATATATAATATATTTTTTAATATTAATTTCAAATTTTATAAAATTATATATTTTTAATAAAATTATACATTCGCGGCTGTTTAAATCTTCACAAATAGAATATTTTTGTGGTAACCTTAATTCTTACAAAATATTTTTCTTTGTTTGTTTTATTTTTTTTAGCAGTCTAACCTTTTATAAATTTATTACCAATTTTTTCATGGCTAATAAATCAACTTTTGTAGCTGACTGCCACAAATCTTCGGGACTTTGTAGAAGCTGCCACAAATTCATATGCGACTATTTCCCTTCTTTTTTAAGATTTTTGGCAACCATAAATAAAAAATTTACTTGTAGTAAAATGCAATTAAATTCAAACTTAACATAAAGAAAATGGTGTCGGGAGAAAATTGGGGATAAGATCTATTTTTTTTTTATGAATATAATTTTTGGAGATATAAAGTATATAAATATACACATTCCTATAATAAGTGATGTTTATTAGTTATTTATGCAAGAAAATTATATTAATGGAAATGTCAATTTCTTGTAAGTTATATTAAGGATTTTAATTAATGAAGATATATAAACCTAACCAGGCAACTTGTGTTTATATTTTAATTTTTAAAAAAAAATAAAAAAATAAATAAAAAGAAAGAAGGATGATATACCTGGAGTTCAGTGGTGACAGGGTATTCATCCATGTCAACATAATTCTTGTTAACGGAAGACATGATGAGTTTATCACACTCAGGTTCCATCCATGTTGTAACAAATGATGCAAGATTGAGTCTTGGATTTCCATCCAACATCAATTCATCGTTTATTATTTGGTATGCTGCCTCCTTTGGTATCGACTCATCCGGCATCTTGAATCTTGGAAGTGAAGTTCTGACATAACGAGATGCAAAGGTTGAGTGGACAGATACATCGGACTCCGAGGAGGTCTTCGAGAGAACCATGTTGGAGATTGGAAATTGGAGATTGGAGATTGGAGATTGGAGACTAAATCAAAGAAATTAAGGTCTTTGTTTTGTTGATGATGGCTCCACATAGAAGCTCTTCAATTATAAATAGTCAAATCGTGCGCTACAACTTTAATTTATAATACTAATATTTTTAAACAACCAATCAAACACAAGTCTATGTAAAGTCAGAGCTTCATTTTACCGTGTCTTTTGAATTTCAACACGATATCAATCCTAATAATATTAATATTTATTAATTAAATTAAATCTTACAAACTTCTCTTTTCTTCTTTATTGTGAGACTTTAATTTATTTTTAAAAGTTTAATTGTCTTGCAAATCGAAGTTCTAAATATTATTGATGATTCCAAACAAAATACATATTTAATGAAAAATTCAAATATTAATTAAATTCTTTTATGAATGTGAAATTAATTGCTTTTGTTTATAATCAAGAAAAGAGTTACTAATGAGATTCGTTTTTCATATTTATTTATTTCATATTCTCTTCGTCTTTAGTTTTAGTCTAAATATTTTATTTTTGTTTTAAAATTTTGATCTTTTAAAAAATTAAATACAATTAATGGTATTTTATTTATTTATTTTTACTTAATAAATATAGAATAAAAACGATTAAACAAATCTAAATTTATTATTTTTTAATATATTTATTTAAAGCTAAAAGGACAAAATTTAAAGAACGAGTAAAATGATAAAGACATTTTCAAAATTCCACCACATATATTAGTAATGTATGTTTTTTTTTTATCAAAATGCTCATTTAATATAAGCAAAAATATAATTTTTATTATTGGAGATGTTTGACATTTACAAAAAAAGTTAGTCTAGACTCGATATAATAATCCAAAAATCTTACCCACCAAGTTATGTGATTAAAAGTTGGGAAGAATTCAATATAGCCGTCCAAAATACAAAAACTGTATAAAAGACATCAATCGTGGGAAACACAACAAATGATGTTGATCTTTTTTCTTTTTGAAAGGAACTAGATTCATCTTGTTGAAAAGAGTGTGAAAATCAAAATTTTATAGTCAAAAGTAAAAGTTTTTGACAAAAAAATAAAAAATGACCACAATTTCTGGCATCAATCAATCAATCAAAGTTTACCAAACAAATCAAAAGACAGGCTAGATTGGTGGGACCCAGCCAGACAGAATGTGCTAAAAAAATTCAAATCGAATTATTTTTTCATATTGCAATAAACGTGTCAAAGTAGACCATTCTTGAATCTTGATTGCACCACTACAACTGTGATTGATGTGAAAAAATTGGTAATTCTTTCACAAAATTTGTAGACCAAAAAACCGCAAACTCTTTTAAAACACAGTTATTTAAGTCCCATCTGGTGTATAAAACTCAAATTAATTCTATATATTTATAATGGTGGTCCAAGGGGTGTTAGTGAACTTGTTAAATTCAATGAAACTCATTATTCTAATCCAACTAAATCAAACATTGTCGGTTATTTCTGAACCCGATACAAAACCAAACTAAATTAATGTTAATCGAATATTATTAGTTTGGATAATAGTTTTTAGTTTTAAAATTCAATAAAAATTTAATCAAACCAATATTTTTTTATATTTTTAGACTGTTATTGTCTATTTTGGACTCCATTTATTTTAGATTGTATTTAAAATTCTATTTAAATTATAAATAACTAAATTTTATTTTGATTTATTATTGTTATTACATTTTTTTTATTTTAATTTGGAGTTGTTAACATTTTTTCTACTAATGTTTTAGAGATCAAAATTATAGATTTATAGATATAATTTATTTTAAATCCTGTTAGGGAAACAAATTAAAGTGAGAGTTTCATATTTTATTTTTTGTTTGAATATTTTAGAAATTAAAATACTATTTTATAATTATTTTATTTTATAATATTTGCAATTTTTGTATAATTTATACATATTTAGATGTCATTTTAACAATAATTTTTTAAAAAAAATATATAAAAGTAATTTCAAGAGTCACAACAGAGCTACTAGTTAGTTAGCGTTATTTTGTTGGGGAGTTCAGAGCACAACAATTCGGAATGGACTAAACAAGGATTCACAAGAGACTTAGACACCACATCTCAACCAAAAACCTTAAGGCATTAAGTATATGTGTTATTCTCCTTATATATCCAATACAACCTCTATTCCTAGTCAATGTGGGACTAAAGACTCATAATTGAATACTCAACAATCTTCCCCTCAATTATGAGTTCCCACCACTAAACTTGATCCACCTGATCACTGAGTCGACCACTAGACTTGATCCACTTGATCCAAGTCCTTTATTTTTACTCCCCCACCAAGTCAAACCAATATCACTCATAATAAGAGACTTTGACACCACGTCACAACTCAAAACCTTAAGACATTAGGTGTACGACTCCTTATATATCTAATACAGCCTCCATTCCTGATCAATGTTATATATCCAATACAGCCTCCATTCCTGGTCAATGTGGAATTAACCACTCATAATTGAATACCCAACAATTTTAGTATAGCTTTTGTTTTCTTCCATTGTTTAAAAAAAAAATTGGACATATCCCGTGTTTTTGGCCGGGGCCATAGAATTTATCATTTATAATAATTTTTAAATTTTTTTCACTATTCAATATGGGAGTCGAATGAATAACCACTTTTAAACGCGATATATTTTTGATTGGATTCACCTTTTGTTATTATCATGTCTTTTTTATTATCTTAATTAACATAGTAAATCCTTAGTTTGCAAACAAAAATGAATTTTTTTTAATAACAATAGTATAATTTTGCTTGTCATAATCTATAATAAAGAGGTTATATCGTTTATTTAGTGTAACATGTTTTAAAATTTTAAATTACCTTTAACAATTTTCACTTGTTAAAATATTTAATTAGATAACTATTTAAAATAAATTTCATCCATAAATAATAAAAGTGTTTTTTTAATAACTTCATTTTTATGTGTTCATATTTATATCTACCACAAATCCAACTAAATTATTAAGTGTATAAAAATATATAAAATACATAAATAACTTATAAATAATAATTAAAAAAATTGCACAAAAATATAATAAAAAATAAAAACACATTAATGAAATAACAACGCGAACAAATGAACATAAGACTATTCATATGCAAAAGCAGCTAGAAAATCCATAGGAGACATAGAACAAAAACATTTAAAACTCAGAATTTATTTTGATAATTTAATTTATAGAACTCTCGTAAGAATGAAATATAAGTAGATATAATTAAGTCATTTTTTTTTTGTAAAATAATTAAGCAAATTTGATAATTTCTCTAATATTTAATCACAATATCTCTAATACCTTTCATTTCATGTAACATTTTATATTTTTAACTGCCTAATTTTATTAATATTAGAGGAAAATTCATGTAACAAACTTAAATTTTTTTATTATTAATTATTGGAATCATTGATATAAATATGCAGTGAAGTATTGTATGTGAGGTCCACTATTTCAAACAATATTTTAAATCATAAATATAATGAAATAATGGCAAGATGTAATTCATAAGTTTTAAGTTATAGATCAATTGTTAAACGACAATATTATTAGGTTAAACGTTTTGTCTGATATTCAAATTTAGAATCTAATATGTAAATTAATTAAGGTAAAATTTATCATCTTTGTTAAAATAAAAAAAAACTCAATTATTAATTAAAAGATCACAATTCAAACACATGCGAAAATAATATAATCAAAATAGTTCAACCTTTGCAATTGTCACACTAATCAGAACTTACCCCATTACAACCTCAATTTATTGATTCACTCACTAACATGTTAACAATCAATATAAAGTAAATTACCATATGTTGTATCTATGACATGATAATTGCTATGTATTTCAATCTTATCATTTATTCACACGTGCAGTATGTAAGCAGTCATAAAGAAAACTAACGGAGATAAATCACAATTTTCAAGACAAAATAAAGCAGAGTAAAATAAATTAAATGAAAGTTGAATATCATATCACATAACAAATTCAACGATATATGATAATGCAATAAGAATCATAATAACCAAGTACTTCACATTGGATTCATTTAACTCCAATTTGATATGGATAGAAAAGTCATCTACTATCGTTGAATAAGAGTCTCTAGTTCGGGTGATTTAGTATTCAAAGGAACAATTTAGTTGTGTCTTGCATTTCGTTATACTTTCCTATGGATAACTCATCAAGATCTCATCAAATGTCGAACTTCGATTCTTTTGTATCATAATCCCGACACATCGTAAAATCAATGTGTTTTTATTTTAATGCAAGATTTGATATGCAAATTATTATAAAATAAATTAATGTTCACGAGATTCGAGCACACAATTAATAAAACATTATGTAAAATCAATTATTAAAGAAACAGGACTATTTAAAAAAAAATTAACATAATATAATAATAATAATGAAAAATTGTATTTACTTCATTTGAGATTTTTTAAATGATATTAATATTTTTTTAATTTTGAAAAGACATTTATTTCCTCTATTTTTATTAAAAAAATTATATATAATATTTTTTTTAATCAGTCTTTTAATTTTATCTATAATTTAACAAAAAGATATTAATATATATTTGATTGTGCTACTAAGAATATAATCATACTTTTTAAAATTATAAATATAAAAATATAGTGGTATTTTTATAAATTAAAATAAAAGTTTTGTTTGTACTCTATAATAAATGATACAAATAAATACACTTTAATTTATATATGTACTCTAAGAGTTTTTATTTATTTATATTATCAAAATTAATTCACATAAGTTTCAGATTCAAATCTTTAAATTATAACTGAAGTTTTGTTATTGGCATTCCCTTCTGCTTATAATGTATATATTATTGAGTCGAGTAGTACCCTTCGTAACTTATTGATACAATTACAAATACAAAACAGACCTATCTTGTGTGTAACAGTCTCATGACTCTTTAGATTCAGTAATTTTACTATTAATTCCTAGCATAAAAGACTATTGACTAATTTTTATTAATTATATATATATATATATCATGCATTTGTGAGGAATTAATTAGCATTTAGCATCCGCGAATTTAAAAATGAAAGGGGAAATAACATAGTGTACCTTACTCACTCACCTCTATCAAAGTATAGTAAATCATCAGTTGTCAACTACCGGAAAATACATGATAAAAATGGGACGGTGAATGGTGGGTGAAAATATACAATTAATAAATATCAAACTTAAATTAAATTTATTTATTTATTTATTTGTGGTTAAATATATTTTTAATGTCGGTAAAGTTAGTTGATTTAACTAAATATATCACACACACAGTAGAACAAAGAATCCATTGTTTGATGGCTCCAAAAAGCACGGGTTGTTACAACCACCACATAAGCATTTTGAAAAATGGGATGAGAGAATGAAAATATTTGCAACAGTGATTCTGCTTCCTGATTTGGAAAAATAAAAATGCAAGTAATTAGTTCAAAACATTTCCAACCACCACGACATTTGCAACCCACGATATTTTTGAAATGTTGACTTCTACTACTATTCTTTATTTACCCTAAAAAGTATATTTTGGACGGAAATCAATCTTTTCAATTGATTTTTTTTTTTAATTTTTTAAAATAAAATATCAACTATTTAACGTGAGAGTACAATGGAGCGAATCCAAATCTATTTTGAACTTATTGTTGGAAGTCAAAGTTTACCCCCCTTATCAAACTTAGAGCATCTAAAATAAGTAGTTATCTAAAAAAAGGTGTTTAAGTCAATTTCACAAATACACATTATTTGTTTATACTTTTTTATTGTTGGTACCTAATATGCATTCTACTACTTATCCAGTATTACATAAAAAATTACTAAATAGACTAAATTATTATTTGGGGATGACAATAAAATCTGCACCTGCGGATACCCATCCGAATCCGCCCCGCAATTATTATTATTATTATTATTATTATTATTATTATTATAATTTTTAAATTTTATATATATATATATACATACATATTTAATATATTTAATATTTTTTTAAATATTAAAAATTATAATTTTATCTCTAAATAAAATATTTTTTAATTTTATTATTATTTAATAATTATTATTTTATTATAATAAATATGAATTTTAAATCTATAATTTTATATATATGAATGGGTGCGGGTGCGAGCGTGGAAACCCGAGACCCGTTGCAGGATGAATGCCTAAATTTTACACCCGCTATGAAAAGGAGGCGGGTGCAACTATTAGTCGGGTGCGGGTGTGGAGGAGGCGAAATCCGTCCCCACCCCGCCCTGTTGCCATGTCTACTATTATTTATTAAATTGGAAAATATAATTCACTATGATTTTTTTTCTTCTATTTTTAAATGGTGAATCTTGTGTGTCATAGAGGAGATATAGAATAATCATATAAGTATTAGTATATATTAGACATTTTTTTCTTCCTCCAATAGGATGGTTAATAAGTTGGGTTTTGTCTTTATTAGTAAAATAATCGCCATGGAGATACAATTATGATTAAGACAATCAATGCATTAATTCAGTTTTGAAGGATTGAGTAAAATCAATTGATTTGATCGAACATTCAAACCATTTCAATGGACGAGTTCGATATGCAGGTAGATTATAACAGATTGCACGAATGCATAAATATAGATATATAGAGGTTTGGGTAGTTGGATGTGGTTTACAAGATGAATTATTGGGTTTCACTTAGTCATCACATTACCAATATATAGTAAATAAGTTGTTTGATAAAAAATCTACTCCAACATTGACAAAATATTAAAAGTTTGACGTGTTTTTATTTTTTCTCTTAAAAAATGAATTTAAAAATAAAAATAGCAAAACATTTACAGAAATATGAACATCTAAAAAACAAATAAAAAAGTCCATTACCCGAATCAACTCATCTTCAAACTCGCACTAACTGCAACCTACTTATTTGATGCAAACATCGGTCATCATTGAGCCTATAATTTGAAGGTTTAATTTTGGATGATTTGACAAAATTGAGTCCGAATCCATCCATGTCCGAATGATGTTCAACCCTACAGTTTTGAGGTCATTTTCTTTAATTTTATCTAACGATCAACAATTCAATCATTTTCTCAACTTTAAGAATGAGAAGGAATATAAACTTCTACTTTTTTAAAATAACTTTATTGTTGTCAGAATTTTGAATAGTTTTCATGCAAAAATACTTAAATTATTTCACAAATACAACATTCTACCTCTGTCCCTATATGTAAGTCCCTAAAGAAAAAAGTATAACCCATTTTATAATACATTTTTCAATTTACAAGATGCATTAGTTATTTTTTTCACAAAAATATCTTTAATTAAATAAAAGAATTAAAATATCTTTCAATTTCACTCTCTTAATAATAAAAAGATAATTTTTTTAAAAAATATAAATAATTAACATGAAATAAAAAAAATAATTTTTCTTAATTTTTATGCATCGATAAATAGAAGTCTTATAAATAGTAACAAGTAGTATGAAACACTAACAATTTTACTTCCTAATTGGTAAAAGCTAGGGCCAAACAAATATATTGGACTTTCCACAAGGTAAGAAGAAACTACGAATTCACGTGTCAACCCCCACGCTTTCTTGTTGCTGCACACTGTACTATGTGGACGGTTAAGTGAGATATTCTAGTATCCCTCTCTATATATTCAATTTCCAATTCAAGATACAATGCATGTAATCATAATTAATTATCACCTCTGAAATTTTTTGATCATATTATTTTAATTAACAAAAGCAGGGGAAATATGGTGGTGAAAGTTTATGGTTCAATAAGTGCAGCATGCCCTCAAAGAGTGTTGGCTTGCCTCTTAGAGAAAGAGATAGAATTTGAACTTGTGCATGTTGATCTTGATAAAGGAGAACAAAAGCACCCTGAATTCCTTCTCCTACAGGTACTAAAGTTTATCTATACTTATGGGTCATGTATACATATAAAGAGTTTAAGTGTTAATTTTTTGTTTTCTTTACAGGGTATAAGTGTTAATTTTGATTATACAAATACATTTACATTGATGGTTTAATATTTTTGATTATTTATATACAATTGTATGATCAAATATTAATTTATCTATGTTTTCAAAAAAAATTATTAATTAATCTATATGAGATTTTATCTTTTATTTTAAAAGTTAATTAGCTGATAAATTTTTATTTAGAATTTTTTGTTAGAATATTTTTTTCATGTTGACAAAAATTTATTAAAAAAAATGTTGAAAAATACCGTTTTAATGTTTTTTTGGATTAAAAAGGGCATTTGAATTATTTCAGAATTTCTTGTACAAGAATCTCCATGTAAATTTAGATATTATAATAGCTTGAATTTATTTGCCCATGATAAATAATTGGAGTTATATGTTTTGCAGCCGTTTGGTCAAGTCCCAGTAATAGAGGATGGTGATCTCAGACTCTTTGGTGAGAAAAATGCAAAAATAAATTGTTGACTTAGTGATTACTACCATTTTATTTTATTTTATTTTATTTTATTTTTTCTCGATATTATATTTGTGTCCATTCAAAAGTTACACAATTTAGTTATAGAAATTATTTTGAACATACACACGAAATATCTTTATATTTATATCAAAAAAGTAAAAAAATATATTTTAGATCTAGCAAATTAATTTACTAAATGTAATTGCTTGAAAATTATAAATTATCATCAGTGGTTAAACCATATCATCATCATCTATTGGGAATCCTATGAAATTGATTAAAATAAAAGGAAAAATGACAAAAATCACTGTACATAAATCTAACATTGAAAAAAGAAAAAAAAAGAAACGAAAAAGTTAAATTATATAGAAATACAAAAAAATACTTTATATTATTTAAAACTACAAGTGTTG
>JBBPBT010001311.1:212424-236796 GCA_037974875.1 Cicer bijugum | reverse complement strand
ATAAGGGAATCTTTGTTCATGAGGATAAAACCTAATTAAATTAAATCTTTTAAAAATAATAATATTGTTTGTATAGTTTTACTTATATTTTAAATCACAATATATATATATATATATATATATATATATATTTGTAATAGCAAATATTATTATTTTTACTTATATTTAGAATTTTTTTAGGGAATTTATATTCAAGATTAATGAAATATTTATTAAAAAGGTTTTATAAGTAACTTCACAGCTATTTATTACTTTTACATTCTTTAATATGGACACATGAAAGCATTTTTCTGTTTATAAATATACTCGCATATATAAATGAGAATATGGGGGACTTGTACAAGAAGTATTACCAATTGGGGTATCAAATAGGTTTTGGTAGATAGATACGTAGTACGTCATATTATTGAAAACTTACCTCGTAAATACGTAGTACGTCGTAAATAGGTTTTGGTAGATAGATACGTAGTACGTCATATTATAGAATTTTACGTCATATTGTACTTTTAAAACAGGCATATGATTTTATTTATTTATGGTCATATGAGTGTTTTTTTTTAATAACTACAAATTTATTGAAAAGAAACTACTGCCCAATATGGGCTAGATCAAATACAAAAATAGGGCCCAAGAAGGTGGGATTTTCCTCAAGCCACACCCCTCTGGGTTACTACAAAAATGTCATAATGGGATAAGTTCTTTTTGGTTCCAAACTTAAATGCATAATCTGCTTTAACTTAGCCAACCTCCATAAAATTTCGAGGATTTAGAATATTACACCAAAAATTAATTTGATTATATCATATTTACACACATTTTACCGTTTACACTGTTAATTTAAATTTTATGAATTTGTTTACAAATTTATCTTTTTAAATTTTAATGACATTAAATTTTGTGTTGTGTTCAATATTTTATATCAATTTAAATAAATAAATAACTAATGTTGAATCTTTCATGAATTTCATTTCCGTATCTTATTTATTTATTTATTAATTTGTGTAGAATCAAGGGCAATTGTAAGGTACTATGCAACAAAATATGCAAACCAAGGCACTGACCTAGTTGGTACAACATTAGAGGAGAAAGCTTTGGTAGACCAATGGCTTGAAATAGAGGCACATAATTTCAATGATTTATGTTTCAATATAATGTTTAATCTTGTAATCTTACCTAGGATGGGTAAATCTGGAGACATAGCTTTAGCCCATAGTTGTGAACAAAAACTAGAGAAGGTGTTTGATATTTATGAACAAAGGCTTTCTAAAAGCACTTATCTTGCTGGTGATAAGTTCAGTTTGGCTGATCTTAGCCACCTTCCTGGAATTGAACATCTTATTGAGGAAGCAAAATTGGAACATTTGATTACTGAGAGGAAGAATGTGAATGCTTGGTGGGACAAAATTTCAAGTAGGCCAGCTTGGAAGAAATTGAAGACTTTGGCTAAGTAATTAAGAGGGAGATATTGTTCTATTCATATAATAACTATTATTATCTAAAGGGGAGACTTTGGTTAAGAAAACAATGAATATTAAAGAATAAATGTTTAGACGGGGTGTTCTTTTTCGTCGCTAAGGTTTTTATTTTAAATTTTTCTATATTTGTCAAGTTTACATAGACCTCCCACCTCCCACCTCCCAAAATACATGAAATGACTATATTATCCTTTTTATTATATACAAAAATCTGAATTTTTTTTACTTTCTTTCGAAGATTTAACAGCTACTTTTTTCAAAATTTTTAAAATTTTAGTTGATTATCAAACGTTTCAAATACAAAATGAGTTAATTTTTTTAAAAATTAATTTAATTTAATTTTTTTAAATGTATCATTAAAAAAATGTTCAAACCTTTCAACTTTTAACTAAAATTTTGAAATATAGATATTTTCTGACATTTCAAATGTTTAAAAAAAAAATTCTGAAACGTAAATATACAATTAAAAAATTTCGTACATCTTGAAATTTTTTAAAAATTTTTAACTTTCTCAAATGTTAGAAATAAAGTATATTTCAAAATAATTAATTTTTTTAATTTAAATATTATATTTATAATATAAATATTAATTAAATTTAATATATTTTTTAAAATTAAATATAAGTATAGTTGAAGGTGAAATTCCTACTATGATAGTAGATTCTACATATGATAATTATTACTATTAGTAATAGTATAAATAACTTATTTGTCTGCACTTTTGATTATAGGTATTATAAAATAAAGGCTTAATTGCAGTTTTAGTCTCCTATTTTTACTGAATCTCGAAAGTAGTCTCCTCATTTTGTTTTTCCCTAATTTTGGTCTCCAAACAGAATTCTGGTCCAAAATTTGATGAAATTTCATTTTTTTAAAGTCGTACTGCACCATTTATGACCATATCTTTCGGAACAATTGTTGCCAATGAGATCTTAAAGCATGGTGTGACTTAAATAAATGCAAAAAAAATGAAATTTCATGAAGTTTTGGACTAAAATTCTGCTTAGGGGACCAAAATTAGGGAGAAACAAAATGGGGGGACTACTTTCGCGATTCAGCTAAAATAGAGGGATCAAAACTGCAATTAAGCCTAAAATAAACTAACATATTAATTATAATATCAATAATTAAAAAAAAAACATAAATTTTTAAAAATTCAAATTTTTTAAAACCTTTGAAAGTTTAAAAAATTTAATTCTCAAAATTTTAAGAATAAGATTTTTGAAAGTTTAAAATATTTAAAATGTTAGAAGGTTTGAAAATTTCAAAAATAAATAAAAAATCTATTTTAGATATTTAATTTTTGAAACTTCGAAAATTCTAAAATAAAACCTTTGAAACTTTTAAAAATTTTAAAATTTTTTATTTTAAATATTTCATATTTTTAAAAGTTTTGAAACTTTTTTAAAAAACTACAAATTTCATTTTAAAACTTCTGAAATAATCAAAAAGTGAAATAAAAAAAATCAGATTTTTATATATAATAAAAAAGATAAAATAATTTTTTCATGTATATTGACGATGACTTCACAATTGTAGAGCACAAACTCAATTTCTTCTCTAATAAAAAATAAATAATCTTGTTAATATATTTTTTTAATTACGTGTTAAAGAATTCAAAAGTGATGTAAAAATAATTGTTAGCATTTGTTTAAAAAAATATTAGGGATCCATCACATATAAAATGCAAATTTTATTCTGATAGAATTCCTTTTTGGATACTTAGTCTATACATAAATCAAAGTCTTAAAAAACGAGTTTTTTCTTAATGAAAAATTTGTGTAATGTTTAATGTTTTTTTAGTTTCAAGGGGAGCCAGAGTCCCATAAAAGAAAGAAAAACTAACAAGGATGATGGGTTAAAATCCCAATACAATCTCGATTGACAATATCTATAAAAAAATGAAAAACAAATACTATCGTAAATAATGTTATCTAGCAAGATTGTTCGCCACACACATTCTTTGCATACTCGTGTATTGAAAAAAGAAGGAATACATACTTGTGTAGGCTTATTATTATAACTGAAAAACCCTTTTTTTGTAATTACATGGTTCTTCTACTTTGATTATCTTTGTCTTCTATGTAATGTAATCTTACAAGGTGCAAGACTAATTTACTCGATGTTATTGAAATTCAAAGATGATTTTGAATATTTACGAATTTAGAATTTTATATTGTTTAAACGTATCATATATTTTGAACACATATTCTTTAAATAACAATAACATAATCTTTTCAATTGTAAAAATATCTTTTAGGCATTAATTATATTTAGAAATGTCAACATTACAAGTTTACTATTCTTTAACCATAATTTACATGTTGGAATGGTGAAAAAATTATATGATTAAAAAGTCTCAAGTAAAAAACAACCCTCAAAATTATGTGGGTTAAGTAGATCCATAAGTTTTCAAATAATTTTTTACAAAGTATATTTTTGAATTATATTAAAAAAGATTACATGATTTTTTTTAATAAAATTATGAAATATATTAAAAAAAATCAATTTTTTACGATATTTTAAAAAAATAGATTTACACAATTTTATTTAAGAAAAAAATAATAGATGATAAAACAATGGACTAATGAGGTCCTTCGTAGATATTGAATTTTATAGGTTGGAGATTCGAGATTCCATACTTATGAGTAAACTATTTTATTCAGGTTTTGTTGCAAAAACATTTTCTGTGCTGACGAAAACAGTTTTTGTGTGCTGACATATTATACATTATTTTAATTATCATTAAGAAGGGTTTAGTTAATATTAAAAATTATTGAAAATGAACTATAATTTACAGATGCGAATCTAAGCTGCTAATTATTGTTTTTTTTATAATAAAAAAACATAAAATTTAAAAATATAGAATTTTATTCATAATTGGATTTAATACAAAAAAATCACTAGAAATCATACAAAACACCAAGATACGAAAAGTGTCTTCTTGTCCAATGCCAGATCGAAAAGTCTTGAATAACATGGATACATTGGCAGTGTCTTTGCCCAAGTCAAGTTTGTGCCGGTTCTTCGGCATCTTTGTTGTTCAAGGAGAACCTGACTAGTGGAACTTAAGAACGACGAAGAAACGGCACAAGCTAGACTCATGCAAAACTGAACAATCGTCGTTGCTGATTTACACAATTCATTGTGCATTAACCATATGAATGCATTTAGATGACCAGCCGTAACAAAGTATAGTCATCACACTATTTTGCACAAGTTCAAGACATTAAACAAACTTTAATCAAAAATAATTAAGCCTATGTTGTTGAATTAATTTGGCAAATAATTTTATTCGAATGAAAATCAATACGATGATAAATGTAAAAGACAAGCCAAACTTGCTATCCACATTGAAAGTAGTACAAGCATTAAACATCTGTTATTTAATATTAGGAGATCATTCTCAAAAGCAATTGGATATAGTCATTGCTAAAAAATTTAGAATCATATACCCTTGCTTAATTCTCCAACATTCAAGAAATGATAACTACAACTAGCATTAATACAAACCATAAAGATAAACATGCATAAAAAGTGATGAATCAGATTATTTGGCTTGATTTTCCCTAAAGAGAAAACAAATTCGCACAGTATGTTCACCTTCGATCATCTGGGAAAATAATCATCATATCCATATTGAAAATCGGTATGCAAAATAAAAACAGAAAAATTAATACAGAAGAGGAATATGTGAAAAATACAACATGAACCTAACTTTTAATGCAAGGATTTTAATAGATCAGATTATTAGGCTTGATTTCTCTAAAGAGAAATAAATTCGCACAGTATGTTCAGATTCGATCATCTGGGGAAATAATCATCAATTCCATATCATAATGACAATAGAGATAGCCACAACTTCATACTAAACACTGCAATAAATAAGATAAATCATTTACATAATTCTATTAAGCTTGCAAAGATGGATCAGAGTATTAGGCTTGATTTCTCCAAAGAGAAATAAATTCGCACAGTATGTTCAACTTCGATCACCTGGGGAAAAAATCATCAATTCCATCTTTCAATCATACATATTAATAGATACTATCATGATAAGACTTATGAGTAGCGAATCATACATGGTTGCAAATAAAAGAAGCGACATTTTTATTGAGACAGACAATTAAGAATTATATGCAAAGACTTATGAGTAGAAAATTTCATAATTGCAAATATGGATCAGACTATTAGGCTTGATTTCTCAAAAGAGAAAAAAAATTCGCACAGTATGTTCATCTTCGATCATCTGGGGAAATAATCATCACATCCATATTACAAAGCAATGATATTATAAAAAAATAAAAAACTCATACCAAACAATATCAATAAAATTTGCCAATTACATAATGCAAAGACGGATCAGATTATTTGGCTTGATTCTCCGAAGAGAAAAAAATTCGCACAGTATGTTCAGTTTCGATCATCTGGGGAAATAATCATCATATCCATCTGAAAATAAAACCTAAAATTCGAATTCAAAAGCTAAAAAAAAAAAAAATAATAGAAACCAAAAACATGAATGTAGCAGCATCCATACACTCGTAGCATATAAGATTAAATAAGAGACATAAAAAGTAAAAATAAAAGCTTGTTGAAAAGAGAAGAGAAAGAATTTACCCAGTCTGCAATAGTAACTGGATTGAAAGGAAAACAGTATAAAAAAAGATTGCAGAAAGGAATAGGTATGGCGTCAGCTCATACTCAATGCCCACGGGATTTAGAGCAGTGGTAATCAGTATTTTGACGCATGAATAAAAAAAGAATAATAGAAACAAAAAAGAGATAACTAAAGGATGAATCGAATATTGAGAGAGAAGCGGTGATGGGAAGAGTGAGAGGCGAAGGTGTTTATAAAGAAAGAGTACCGCGGCCAAGAAACCCTAATTTTGTGATGTAGTTTAGTTTGTTTGTGTTGGTCTTTCTTGTATAAACTGGATCGGAATTGGCCCATATATCCAACGGGCCACAATCAAATTTTTAAAAACGTCGATATCAATTTAAACTTTTTGTTAAATGATCAAAATAACAATTTCTTATAATTTTGAGAACTAAAGTAGTAGCTTACCAAAATTTATAAATAAATAATTATTTTTTTGATGTAAATATAACTAATAACTAATAAAATATTTATGCATATTCGAATTACATGTGGTTGTTTATTATATATATTGAATATATTAATTAGTTAAAGTTGTCAATATTTAAAATTTACATGAAAATACTAAATGTAATTCCTCCATTCTTTAATTCAAGAAAAATATTCATTTAAGGATCATAAATATATATATTTAAGTTAATGTATTATAATTTTTTTTCATATTTATTTATAAGATATTAAAAAAATATGATAATAATAAAATATATATATATATATATATATATATATATTTCTCTTTTAATTAATTTATCTGTAAATTATCATATTTTAATTGATCAAATAGTGACAAATATTTGTTATATTTATGAGTCATTTAAGTCGGAAAACATTTGCATGATTATGTTTTTTGATCCAACTACACATTCTAATCAACAAAAATAATTGTATTAAAAGTGTTGTGCATCTCCAATCTCCATATTCAACTCATGAAAAAAGAGCAAAAGGAGCACTATGTGAGAAAGTAGAGAGAACAAAATAATGGAATAATTTAAAGGATTTGCGATTTTGAGAAATGAGAATGGTGTTTTCCTATTTCCCCTTTCCCTCTTGCGCGTTGAACAGCAAAGTGAACGAGCAAATATCATTGTCAATGTACTCTAAATCTTCACTAAACACAACTAACTATGTCTAAGGTCCTTCAAGTTCAAAGCAAATAGCTAAATACTATGATATCATATAACCAATCTTGGAGGAAACTCAAGTACACTAGACACACACAGCATTGCAAGCAAATAAATGCCTTGAAGATGGGAGCTTCACATATTCCCTCTTTCATATACACATCAACATTAACATGACTCAAAGAAGAAAAGAATGATACCAATAATTCTCACTTGCAAATGTTCTTTCTCCCTCTCTTGCACCTATGCATTCACCCAATTTCAAGTTATCTAATTAACATATATTCAAAACTACATATATAAATAGCTACACATATTAATTGTAAAAATTGAGATATCCCCTCCTTAGACCAACATTCCTAAATTTCATGGATTCAATAACAGATAACATGTCATCATCTGATACATCCAAGCAAAGTAGGTACCATATGAAGAAGTGTTTCGCCAAATACCTTGAGAAAGGTAGAAGGATTATAAAACTTCATGACTTGATGGAAGAAATGGAGCAAGTTATAAATGACAACACTCACATTTATCAAATATTGGAGGGAAATCTAGGCTTCTTGTTAAGTTTTGCACAGGTTAATCTTTATTTTCTTACTTAATTTTGCATTTTATTAGCCTTACATATGTTTGTTAATATTGTGATTCTTGCAGGAAGCTGTTGTTGATCCACCATATGTTGCTTTTGCAGTAAGGTCAGACCCTGGAGTTTCGGAATATGTTAAAGTCAGCTCTGAGAACCTTTCAGTTGAACCTATAACATCCACCGATTACCTCAAATTTAAGGAAAGAATATTCCATGAAAAATGGTACCCTTCTAAGCAACAATTTTTTTACTTAATACATATTTTTGTTTAGTAATTTTAGGAAATACTACAGCAACTTTAATGAAAAAGACAAATTGTTAATTAACTTGGGTCTATGTTGCAGGGCAAATGATGAAAATTCATTTGAAGCAGATTTTGGAGCATTTGACTTTCCTATTCCAAAATTAACATTGCCTTCTTCCATTGGAAATGGAATCCATTTTGTTTCAAAGTTCTTAACTTCACGGTTTAGTGGCAAATTGGCAAAAACAAAACCTATATTAGACTACTTGTTATCACTAAATCATCAAGGAGAAGTAAATACAAATTAATATCATATCAATAATTCTCACACACACAAAGTACACCAATGTTTTGAAAACCAGACCAGATATCGAATCGACAAGTCCTCTGAAAAATGGTTCAAACATAGTTGAAACAGATGACTTATTAATAAGTATAAAAAAAAATGCAAAACCAAATTGATTGAACCAACTGCGGTTTAACTCTAGTTCAATCAGATTACGGTTTAAACAAGATTGAACCAACCAACAAGCTCACTGATTCTTAGTTCAACCAGTTGAACGGGTTGGTTCGGTCTAATTTTAAAACATTGGAGTATACACACGTTGTCAATTTGTGATTGAATTTCGGTTATTCATCAACCTTTTTGTCATCTAAACTTACAGAGTCTAATGATAAATGATACCTTGAGCTCAGTTGCAAAGCTGCAGCTGACACTAACAGTGGCTGATGCATTCCTCTTAGCACTTCCATTGGATACTCCCTATCATGATTTTGAACCAAGGTAAACCTCTTTATGTTGAGTATGAATCATATTTATTTATAAGTGGCCATTCTATAATGTAACCCTAAACATTGCATAATCAAAAAACTAGTAGTCACTATCGTGTCAAATGTAAGCACAATTAATTGAATTTCGTGATCAATTGTTTGTGTTCTTGTATGCTTATTTATCTATTTCATTAGAATCGGGTTTGTTGTTCTAACACTTTATACTTCTTAAAGTGGAACAATATTTGTGATTCACCAATTAAATACTATTTTCATGCATAGGTTTAAGCAGTGGGGTTTTGAAAGAGGATGGGGAGATACTGCAGGAAGAGTGAAAGATACAATGAGAACTTTGTCAGAAGTACTCCAAGCTCCAGAGCCAATAAACATGGAGAAATTTTTCAGCAGAGTTCCTACAATATTCAATATTGTGATATTCTCTATTCATGGTTATTTTGGGCAAGCTGATGTTCTTGGCTTGCCAGATACTGGTGGACAGGTACCATTTCTAAAATTGAATAGTCGAGTTATTAAGCGAATGTGGCAGCTCTTTTTAACATTTTTTTTCCTACAATGTGGGATAGGTAGTTTATATATTGGATCAAGTGAGAGCTTTGGAAGCAGAGTTGCTACTTAGGATTAATCAACAAGGCTTAAACATGAAGCCTCAAATTCTTGTGGTATGTTTCATGCAAAAGAATGATAATTCCTTTCTACATAGAATAACAATAATAGAATTATCTTATACAAGCTAGTATATGTTATTCACAATGATAGGTCACAAGGCTCATACCTGATGCTCAAGGAACCAAATGCAATCAGGAGTTGGAACCAATCATTGATACCAAACACTCGAAAATTCTACGTGTGCCTTTTCAGACAGATAAAGGAATCCTGCGCCAATGGATTTCTCGCTTCGACATTTATCCTTATCTCGAGAGATTTACCCAGGTATGCACATTTTCTATAAGAACCTTTACCTGGTACTCGCTCTGTAACAAATTGTAAATGAAAAGTACACGCATTTGGTCCAAACATGTACTACTTTTGCTCATTTTGTTACACATGGAGTAGATTTCTCTCTTACGAATTCTCCATTTTACTAGTTTTTTTATTCTTGTTATAGGATGCCACAACTAAGATTCTCAACCTCATGGAAGGAAAACCAGATCTTGTTATAGGAAATTACACTGATGGGAATTTGGCAGCTTCTCTTATGGCTAGCAAACTTAGAATAACTCAAGTGAGCATCCTTTAATTTGCTATTATTCAAAATTAAATTGTGTCTTTTAAGGATGTCTTTTTTGCTGCATGAATTAATGAATGAGGTTGGTTAAAAACCAGGGAACTATAGCACATGCTTTAGAGAAGACTAAGTATGAAGATTCAGATGTCAAGTGGAAAGAATTGGATCCAAAGTATCACTTCTCATGCCAATTCATGGCTGATACAATTGCAATGAATGCATCAGATTTCATCATAACCAGCACATATCAGGAAATTGCTGGAAGGTTGGGCCTTATAACTAAAAGTTTTGTTTCTTTTTTTAGTATTTCACAACCTTTCTATACTATTGTGAATTCAATTTGGCACCAAATATCAATATAGAGGGGAAAGAAAATAAAAGGGTTGTATCATACTGAGTTGTGAATGTTTTTGTTTGCAGCAAAGATAAACCTGGACAGTATGAAAGTCATGCAACATTTACACTCCCAGGACTCTGCAGAGTTGTTTCAGGGATAAATATATTTGATCCTAAGTTCAACATAGCTGCTCCTGGAGCTGACCAATCTGTCTATTTTCCTTACACAGAAAAAGACAAAAGACTCACTCAATTTCATCCTGCCATTGAAGACTTACTATATAGTAAAGTGGATAACAAAGATCATATGTAAGTTACAATGTTAAGACTTTAGATCAGAACTACTCCCTCTCTTCCTTTTTATTGATTTCTTATTTGTTTTATATGGAAACAGTGGATATCTAGAAAGCAGAAGAAAACCTATCATCTTCTCAATGGCAAGGCTTGATGTTGTGAAGAACATAACTGGTTTAGTCGAATGGTACGGGAAGAATCCGAGATTGAGAGGCCTAGTGAACCTTGTCATAGTTGGAGGATTCTTTGATCCTTTGAAATCAAAAGACAGAGAAGAAATGACAGAAATAAGAAAAATGCATGATTTAATTGAAAAGTATCAATTGAAGGGTCAATTTAGATGGATAGTTGCGCAGACTGATAGACATCGGAACGGAGAGCTTTATCGCTTCATCGCAGACACAAAGGGAGCTTTTGTGCAGCCTGCTTTGTATGAAGCATTTGGTCTTACTGTCATTGAAGCAATGAACTGTGGTTTGCCTACTTTTGCTACTAACCATGGTGGTCCTGCTGAAATTATTGTTGATGGTGTTTCTGGTTTTCATATTGATCCTCTTAATGGAGAAGAATCAAGCAACAAAATTGCTGATTTCTTTGAAAAATGTAAAGTGGTTTCAACACATTGGAATATGATTTCTGTGACCGGATTGCAGCGCATTAATGAAAGGTAAGGACAAAAAAAAAACAGTTTATAAAGTAAGAGGTGTCACTCTTTATAAATTATTTTCGGCCTTTTATCTCTTTTCAATGTGGAATTTGGATTTTTCTCAACAACATTTTGACAAGATTGCATGGCTTTGATATGTAGTTATACTTGGAAGATCTATGCAAACAAGTTGCTGAATATGGGAAACATTTATACATTTTGGAGACAAGTGAATAATGAACCAAAAGTGGCAAAGCAAAGATACATTTGGATGTTCTATAATCTTATGTTTAAGAATTTGGTAAGCAATATATATGTTCCATTGTAGAATAGTTTTTTTTCTTTAAAAATTGGACAGCCGAAGTTTTTTTTATTAATTAAAGTAGCATTATTGACAATTTTACAATTGTACCCAAAAAGATTTGAAATTCTTAGTTACCATTTCGTATATATGCAAATGTTACACAGGTGAAGACTATATCTGTTCTAAGTGATGAACCTCAACAGCCAGTGTCTAGCTCCAAGCAACAAAGTCTCAGCAAAAAGGGAACAAGGTATGTCTGTCATATAATCAATAAAAAAAGTTTGACAAAAAAATCAATTTTCTAAAATATTGAAATTTGTTTCACTAGAATTTTTTCTCTTTATGAGAAGTCTTTGAAGTTTAGAATATAGTTCGCTATTCTTTTTTGCCAAACTTACATTATTTTTTTAATCCTGTTTGGTTTGCTGCTGCAGGCGTTCGAAGTCCAAATCGCAGAGTTAAGATCAACCACACAAACACAAATTAATGTAACTTATTTTCATCTGTGCAACAACTTATTTGAAAAAATCTTGCTCACATAATTAATTTCATTATAAATAAGTTGTATCCCTTTCAATGTTTTCAATAAAATCCTTATGCACAAAGAGAAGATATGAAGCTATTGTTGTTCTAATTACCAAGTGTAAATCATATAAAAAGAATTTCAAAGTTTCGTGAAGGTTTTCTCTGATATACTATTATATCCGGTCTATAGAGAGCTGACGGTGGCGAATCGAACATAAAGTTAGTGTATAAAATTATTGATCAAAATCATAAATTAGTAAAAAGAAAATACAAGTATAAATCCTATATTAAAAAAAGGAATTTAAAAAAAAGAATAGTTTTAATTTTAATAAAGCTACCTAATTTAGAACTTGAAAGATAAATCATCCACATGGTACTATAGTAGGATCCATTGTTGAGGAGGTGTCCCTGTCACACATTTCAGGACCAATATTTATAGGTGTTTCTCCCTGCAAGATGACATGAACAATTTAAGAGGTTGGAAATACACAAAATAAGATCCTTTAACTTTTAGCAATGAAAGTAAGTATACCTTTACAAGGTTCCTAAAATAAGTCATGGTGTAATTTCCAGTTGGAAATAAAACTTCAATAAGATCTGCTAATACCAATTGAGGTTGAGAAACTGCTCCATTATACCAGTCTTGACATGCAGAAGATTAACAAAAAAAATTATACTTGGAATGCAAGTAATCAAGTAACACAAGATTGATGTAAGAGTAGAATTAAGAGATGTCAGAAAAAATGATTTCATCAATGATTACCTTGAATCAAGGTAAACAAACCAATGTAAAAAGCTAATGTATTTGGTTCTTCAAACTTACCAAGAGATGAACTTTGAATCCGTTTGTCATATCTCCATAGGCTTGTATTTGTAAGAAAGGAAAAACAAGAACGATCTTCAACATTTAGATTTTGTATAAATGTTGATGACGTGTAGTTAACTGGATCATATGTTAATGTTTCATCAATCACTACTTCCACGGTCTACATAAGAAAAAATATTTAATCAAAATCAGTAAATCAAAGGAAACTTAAGGCAATTACTATATATGCCTTCCATTAAATAATTTGAACAAAAAATTGTAAAGAATATCAACTATTAATCATTTTTTTTAATTCACGTGATTTAGTCAATATGGTTTTATATTTTGAGACAGAGGCAGTTTAAATATTACTAGTATTTTTCAATGTCTAATTTAATGGAATATGGTAATTTTCAACTCACACATAGGATTGCATGCAATTCCTCCAAGTCATCAGGATCAGAGACATTGTATGTGTGTTTGTTTATAGAGGCATCCAAAATCTCTCCCCCTGCATCCTCCACATACTGTTTGCAACCACCAGATTAACAATAACAAAGTTATCAGAAAACATAAAGTGTATATGCAGTATAGTATAATAAAGCGGTGGGAAAATGGATGGATTAAATGGATATGGATTATAATGGATGAATCAAAATAATCATTCATTCATTTACAATCCACTAAAATTTTTAAAAAAATATTCAATCCAATCCATCCATTAAAAATTATTACATTTTAAAGGCGGTGGTTCGGCGGCCGGCCACCGCCAACTACCATCCTATTTAAATTAATAATTAAATAATTTATTATTTTTTAAAATAAAAAACTTTCATTCTGTTTTTTATTTCAGCAAAAAAATTATATTGAAATATATTTCTTTTTTTTATTAAGATAATATTTTTTTGATAAAATTTTGTTTTTATGATGAAAATAAATCATTATTAATTTTTTTTAAGTATAAAAAAGATATTAGTAATAAAAAATGATATTTAAGAGTTATGGTTTTCTAAAAACAGTTTTTAAAATAATCAATTTTAAAAAACAATAAATAAAACTATGTTTAGGATATTAGTTTAAAATAGTTAAAAAAATAATTTTTAAAATAGTTTTATAATAAAAAATAGTTTTTAAAAATAAATATTAAATATCATTTTCTTAAAATTATATTTTTTTTAAATGTAATCCGTTGGATTTTATTAAATAAACTACATGTTCTATTGAATTTTAAAAAAAAAGTTGGATGGATTAGATCCATCTATATTTTTAAAGTGGATAATTGCATCAAATTGTCACCCCTAAATGCAGTATAATAGATGATATTGTATATATATTCACAATTCAAGCATTCATACCTTCAAATTATATGCTTCCTTCGTAAAAGACCAAACACCCTGGAAATTTAAGAATTAAAAAAGGCTCCAAAAAATTGTCACATGGAAATTTGTATCAAGAAGTGGGAAAATAATTGGATGTGTATTTTGGAGATGCATACATCATCATATTTCATCCAAGCTACAGTTGGCTTGAATGAAGTTCTAGTTTTTGCAATTTCAGCCAAACACAAATAGTTCTCCTTAACCTATACAATAATAACAAGCCATTCATTTGTTAGTAACATAAATTACAAGAAGAACATAACATACAGTTTCAAGGTTACATTACATAACATGGTAAAAGTTACTTAAACAATGTTCCATATAGTTTACTAATTTAATTTAGTTATATGCCATGCACTCTCTTACTGTAGTATAGACTTGATTGGCTCTAGCTTCAACATTTGCAAAAGCTCCCATGAATTTGATCCATTCTGCTCTCTGTCAAATTTTATACATCAAATCAATCATTAAGCATTTCAAGCACAGAAAATCTCCAACCTAGTATATAAATTAATATCCATCTTAAATATTGTACCACTTTTCCGTGCATGTTTGTTTTCATAAACTAATATGAAAAGTTCACTGAAATGAGTTAAAAACAATTTATAGACATGTCATAAGCTGTTTTTATAAGTTATTCAGACACTCCTAGAAGGACTTATGTTATAAGATAAGTCCAATTAAACTATAAATAAGTTCTTCCAAACGCACCTTATATATTACAAGCAACGATGACGCTCAATCAAAGCCTAAGTGGGATAAATTATAGGTTCATGTTTTGACAATGCCATGTAAATACAAAAATTGAAGCACAATCAATCAGTGGCTCTAGATCCCTTAAGCATGTCTCGGGATAGGATGGGAAAAATGTGGTTGGGAGAAGAGACTCCACTATAGGCGGCCAACCAGATTCTCCAACAAGGATTAGTCATCAGTAAAGTCGATAGATATTTCACACCAATAATACAATTACCAAAAAATTGTGGTTCTAGAAACATTTTAGATTTTGAAAATTTATTTACATATAATACTCTGGAGTTGCTTACCTGCAAAGGGGTATCCTCAGAAAAAGGAACTGAAGTTGCAAAATTGCAAGCTGGTTGTTGATTAGTGTCACTAAAGAAGTGTGCAGAAAACTGTGTAAGCATTTGATAATCACTTTTGTTCAGCTTTTCAATCTGTCCTTCTTTATACAATTTCAACACACATGGAGCAGCCACAGTATCTGAGGTTATGCCTTTCAAGCTCTCTAATAAACCTAAATGCTGCTCAAAACAAGAATAGGAAGAAACTAAGGGCTTATTTGGATAAACAGCTTAACAAGAAACAGTTTTTCATATAAGCTATCATTACCATATAAGTGCTTAATTAAGCCCTAACAGCATAAGCACTTATCAATATCATTCAAACTGTTTTCATATTATCAATATCATTCAAACTGTTTTCATATTATCAATATCATTCAAACTGTTTTCATATAAACTATCCTGGAGAACTTATGAAAATAAGCTAAAAACAAGTTATAGACATGTCATAAGTTGTTTTCATAAACTCTCATAAACAGTTTCACAAGTACTTATATCAGTAAGTAAATAAGCTCAAATAAAGTGAATCCAAACAGGCCTAAAAACCCTTTGATCATATATGTAAACTTTTAGTAGTAGGAGATTCTCACCTCTAAGAAGGAAACTTGAGTTCCAATTCCAAAAGAGGCAAAACAAGGAAAAATGAAAATGTTAGCCACAACAAATTTGAAAGAAATAATTAATGTATTAAGTTGCAGGTCCATAATACACACTGTTAAAGCTATGATCCAAGAGAATGGCTATAAATTTGAAATGCCAAATCATTAGTTTTAGCGTTGGAACAATATTGAACTAGTTATGCATGGAATACCAGGAAAAGAATCTGTATCAACAGAGAAGTTTGACAATGGTATGACAAATGATTTGATTCTTGAAGTGCAATATTTAGTCCTTGATGCAATCCTTGAGTTATTCTGCCAATGAGAGAAATTGATGGAGGAAATATAAGTTAGCTAGAAATACAACTTAGCAAACATGCAAAAAATTAGGGAAAAAATGTAACTCCTATCTATGTTTAATTACCAACAGAAGGACAAACAAAGTCCAATTAAATTTTGAAGTAAATAGAGTTTGGGGTGGATTCTTCCTTTGGCATCTTTTTATATTATTGTTGTTGTCCTTGTTATTTAAATCTTAAGGTGTGTGAATGCACAAATTGGGTAGCTACAAAGATTGATCTTACTAATATAACAAGTTCTTTCTAATGTAAAGTCTTTGTATTTGCATAAGATATCATCAACTCTTTCATCATAGGGGTTAATGTAAAGTCCTAAAAACAGAGTCATATTAAGCCACAACTAATAATACTAATTATAAAATCATTGCAACAGCTTATAAAAATTTATCAATGCACACCCTTAACTTTCTCATCACACTTGATTTCCATTTCATTATTTATTACATGTTTAAAACAAGTGATTGAGCTCAAGTAGTTAATTAGATTCAATTAAGAATGAATCATTCTGAGAGAAGTTGAGTTAAACAATTATTGGTAAAACTTCACTTAGCTTCCTAGGGTCTGAAGGACCTATTAAGATATATAAAAGGGCAACCTTACTTAGCAACAATTCAAAGGAAAAAAAAAAGCCAAAAACCAAGTAGTTGCCAATGATTTCTTAAGATATGTGAACAGTTAAGTACCTGAAGAAGAAGGTAGCTCTGGCCATCAACAGCATTTTTAATGACTTTGAAGGTCTGGCCATAGTAAATATGGAAGTTCACAGCATCTTCAACTTTTGAAAAATTCCCCATTTTCACTGTACTGGATGCTCCATCAACACTTTCATAGTTAAAGAACCAAACTAATGCTAAGAAAAATAAGGCTTGCAACATAGAACAACAATGAGCTGAATCCATAAGCTGAACTTGCTATAAAAAAAAAAATAATGTGACCAATGAAATTAACTAATTATAATGTATAATGTTTTCACATTCTTATTATTTTAAGGCATATTAATTTAAAAAGCTATTTAACTTTTGAGCAATTATCTGCAGCTTAACTGCACCAATTAATTAGTTGTTTGTGAGAAGAAAAGTGGTGCAGTGTGCACAGCTCTTTTCCTGATAAATGGATTAAAACTAATGTGAAAATCATAAGGAGGGTATGAATAAAATGTTGGCATGTAGCTAGTGGGGTGTATACTTTTATATTATTTAATTTATTAATTTAAATAAGATGAAACAGTGAGTGACCCGTGAACCTATGTTTGGATTATTTTGTCATCTTTTATTTTTATTTTTCATCATTTTATTTCTATAAGTTCCTAACTTGTTACATCTTTTTCATTTGTCACTTTGTCTTGATTTGATACTCTGATGAATGTGAATCCACTAGTCATCATACATGTGATGTGCACTTACCTTAGTTCAACCACTACCCTTCTCAGCTTCATATTCAAATTCATCAAGTAGTACCTTCTTGCACCTTACACTAGAACACAACTTTTTTCAATATCTTTTATTTTTTTTTTATTTTTTTTACTAGCTGCTATTTTCTCCAATTAAATTATTTTCCATTTCAAATAAATAAATAAAAAATCACTTTTCACTCATTTTTTATTCATTTTCTTTCCTTCAACATTTTTCCTCTTATTTTATTTCCTTTCTTCTGTGATCCAAACAAAATATAAAAGAAATTATTTTTCACTAAATCATTGAGGTACATTTTTTCACACCATCATTAATTGACCAGTTTCATATTTAAATATTTTTCAACCACCAACTCACAAGAAATCAACAAAAATGTAATGGGCATGAAGAAATTGTCATATGATATGTTTAGGAAAAATTAGTAAAGTAAAAAAGAAAAGAAAAATGATACCATGTGAATCTTGACCTGAATTGATAAAATAAATTTTGAAAAGGGATGTACTAACTTTTTTCTTGAGTAAAACAAAAGGGCTTATAAGTTATAAGCCAGGAAATCAATAACTAGATTTTGAAAAGGAACTAGAAAATATGAAAGATATATTTAATCTGGTCACTAAGATATTTTATGATTAGTTTTATCATCATATTTGTAGTTTCCTTTTTGAACCGTTCAGTTCCGAGTCTTTATGGGCAAGTATTTCATTTAATAGATTTAATCCAAGTTTATCTCTAATTATGGGATTTTTATCCAATTGCCGGAAGGTTGTTTCCTCTTTTTACCATTTTTTATCACAAAATTCTACTTATTCAAAAAAGTATAATTTAAAGGATCATGTTAATATTTGTTCTTAAGTCACATTTTAATCTCCTAAAATGCCCTATTAAATAAGTGTATGGATCTAATGCTCTGTTTGATTTTCTGTTGATCAATGTTTTGTCGCGTGTCCATAATAATTCAATATTTTTATTGTTAATTTTAAATTATTAGCAGGTTTATGTATTTTATTTTAAAATGTAAAATATTATGCATATTTAATTTCATAACTTAACAAAGTAAAAGTTTATGTAAAAAACTACTTTATTTATACCAAACTCTTTTTTTTTTTCAATAGTCAATATTAGTAATTAATTATTAATTTAATTATAGAAACTATATGGATCTATGCTCTTCTCGTTTCTCAAACGCCCCAAACTACCAAATCGCGGTATGACTTCTCTTATACCAGAGATTATTAAAATAATAATAATAATAATAATAAAAGAGTATATAAGGACATTATAATAATTTGGATATTACACATCTAAAAGAAGCTTTGATCAAAACTTTACAAATAATTTTACTATAAAACAATTTTTTTCATAGATACACACACATAGATTTATTATTTTTTGATTGACTAAACACACTTACTATCATTTTTAAAAATTTAATACTTTATTTTCTAATAATTGATCAAATTTAAAATTTTAAAATAAATTCTTAGAGAAGACAAATTTATTAATTTTGGTCATATTAATTTTTAAATGGGTTTGACGCATTTTATTTTAAAGTGGAGTTCTTTGCGTCATTACGTTTTTGGATCATACCTATACTTCACCCTTCAAGCTGCAATTAAGGTTTTGGGGCATAATCATATAGAGGATTGACCCAAATATGCCATTCGGACTTTGTAGTCATTTTGGGCTTTTTTCCTTCCTTTTTTGTGTATACCGTATATTTTTGAAATTGCAAATACCATCTCTATTAAAAAGTGTAAACTCTGCCAAAAATGAATTTGGATTTTCTTAAGTGTATATTGAAAAAATTAAGAGTTGCTATTATAACAAACTCGCAATTAATTGTCCACTTTAGATGAAGTGAATTCATGAAAAATATGAGTAAAGTGAACTTGTTGCAGTATGCTGAAATATACTTAAATAAATGTTTGTCAATAGTAATCAAACATTTTTTGTCAATAGTAATCGTATTTCATGTGAATATTTTTTTTTTAAATTATTGTGCACGTACGTACCTTAATTTCATATTAATTTGAAATGAATATCAAATAATAATTTTAAGGTCTTTTAAAATAATTATTTTTTTTGGGAGCAATGGAACTAAAAGTAAGGAACTTGAATTTGATGGGCAAAAAAATTGAAGATCGCTTTGTCTCCATCAATAGCTTAAATAAAATTGGGATTAAGAAAAAATGAAGGTAAAAATTAGCATGATTGAATGCAACAAATTCTTAATCAAATAACATATGTGTGACCAAGTAAAATACAAGTATTTTGGATACATTAACCCCCTATATAATTTAAAGAACCCCAATTTGAGAATTTAAATTGTTTTTTCTATATCAAATCTTTTAAGTTAAAAACTAAAAACAAAATGAAATTAGGAACATTAATTCAAGGGCTAACTATTATGTGGTTAACCCACATAGTACAAATAGCCAAGGATATGGTAAGGAAAATTCCTATCTTCTTCAAAACCACATCAAAACCTTTACCACTTTTGATACCAACAACCCAGATTTTTTCTTGCTCATTCCAAATGATCACTCTCCTCATGCTATTATTAGCTTCATAGCAATTTTTCCTTTTCACATACTTTGATTTTGGTTTCCAATCTTCTACTTGCTCCTTCAAATAAACATAAAGCACCAAAAAAAGTGCAAATATAAACACAATAGCATTTACTATTGTCTTTGTTGGTTTTTTCATGTACCCTATAAAATTTGCCTTAAATTTCCTTAAGAGAGAGTACCCTTGATTTTTTGGTATAACCAATGTCTCTTTATTCTCTATAGATTGTTTATTTTCCATAATTGGATTAAGTTGAACTTTGATTGTTTGTGAAGGAGTTATTTTGTGAAAAAATGTGTCGGCTACTTGGCGTGTAGCAACAAACATTCCATGACTAATTTTTGTTTCCTCAACAACTTCATAGCTTGTAGAATTTGAGTAATCAATGTTACCTTCATCTATAAAATTCTCACTAGGGTCATCATCATTGATAAATCCCATTGAGAAATTTTCAATGTCATTGTCATTGAGTTCTTTGTTGATATTTTGTTGCTCAGATTCTACTGTAAAAATAAAAAATTATTGTTAATAAATTTAGTTTAGGCAAACAAAGATAAAGTTGAACATTATGAGAGTACATGTTACATACAAAAAGCAATCATGTATAGAATATTTAGTTAATAATAATACCTTGCACCTCATTCTCTTTCCTATTTGTTTGGAAGCTTGAAATATCCTCAATTGGAACAACTTTTTGATGCTCTTCCATGAAACTCTGTAAAATTATTCCAATATCAACAATCATTAAAAGTTCAATGTTAATAAATTAAATATTAAATATTAAATATCAATAGGGGTCTTGCCTAGCTAGCAATATTTTTAAAATCCAATTTTGGGACCTTATATAGTTAAAGATAGCCTATGGTGGATTTCTATGATTGAATAATATCTTATATATATCTAAATAGTATTCAAAGGATACTTTTAAAATAAAACTTGTATATTAAATATTAGAAATATAGCTTACCTTCTCTAAATCATTGCTTGACATTCCAACCCATCTTAAATTCTCTACCATCCTGTCTGCCTTGAATTCATCATCAAGATCTCCAATCTCAATTGATCTTGTGTTTGGATCTTCCCAAGCTTTGTCATCATATCTCATGGAATTCATGTGATCATTAAGATGATTGTAATTATTTCCAACCATAAAAGTAAAATCATTTTCATGATGATGATGATGAGTAGCATAGTTTTGAGTGCCAGCAAAAGGATGTGAGTAGTTTGATTGATTAATCAATTGTTGGGAAGCTTGAGCAACAGATAGAATTTCTTGCAAAATATCAGTTTCATTTATGTTTGCACTACACATTTCAGAAATACCAACTTGAGGGAAGTCCTCGAGTTCCAAGGGAGGCATGGAAAACCTATGTTGCATCCTTGCACACTCTAGTGCTATATCCACCTGGAAAATAATTAAAAATCAGGTCTTCGTTGAGAGTATATATATAATTAACTAAAAAAAAGTAGTACGTAGTAGGTAGGTACCTTAGATGGAGGGTAAGGTGTGGATCCATAATTGGGAAAAGAAGAAGAAGAAGAAGACATAGGAAGATTGAGTAAATGATGATGATGAGATAAGAATTGTGTGGAGATAGCATTGTTGTTTTGAGTGGATGGAATGAAATTGGAATCTAAAAGATGAATATTGGTTGAAGAATGATGATGAGTAGTAGTAGTAGTTGGGAGAAGTTTATTATTAGGAAGAATAAGAGAAGTTTTCTTGAAGACACGACAAAGAGCATAAGCATCCTGCAATCCAGAAGAAGGATTTTGACACTCTGTATCATCAAGACGATATTCATGCATAACCCAACCAGTACGAGTTCCATGTGGTGCCCTTCCTCTATAGTAAACAAGTGTTTTCTTCATTCCAACATGTACACCACCACGACTTTGAGACTGTACCTTTCTGTCTTTACCTGTTGCCTTCCAATATCCACATTTTGTAGCTCTATTTGTTCTTGATCCATTTGGATACTTTCTATCTCTAGGGCTGAAAAAATACCACTCCAAATCTTTTCCTGGTAGCAATGACTTCCCTATATATATATTTATTTATATATAATCATCAAACTCTAATTAATTAATTAATTAATTAATGTTCAAAACTCAAATTAATTAACTTACCTGGCAAGTCCCATGGTTCACACTTGTATAGATCAACTTCAGGTATTATCTCCAACTCAATCCTACGCCCATTTATCTTTCTTTTCAGATAATAAGAAACAAGTTCTTCGTCTGTAGGGTGAAACCTAAACCCAGGAGGCAATGAAACAGGTGCCATATATATTATTATTATATTCTAACTCAAAACCAAATTAACTATATGCACCCCCTCTTTTAGAAGATAAATTAGTAGATCCAAATTCAAAGGATAGAGCCAATGAGGAGGAGTGGGAGGCTCGAATGTTGTGCTTGCTTCGGGTTTTCATAAACAAGATCACATAAAGAGAATACAACAAGAATGAGAAAGATTGGGAAAACAAAAAAGCATACTTGCTCGTTGTGTCCACCTCTCTCTTTCTTTCCTTTTTCGCTTTCAATTCTACTTTTCATTTTTTTTTTTTTATCAATTGGATTTATTCTTCATATCTTTGCTTTCAAGCTTTAATTAATCATTATATATATTATACTTTTTCTTACAATATTATTAGTTAATTAATAAACCTCTTCTCCTCTATGATGATATATTGATTGATTGATTCTATGCTTCTTGTTTGTTCTTTCATGTGTTCCACATTGATATGCATGCATGGATGCATTTCACACTTTTGTTTTGGATTAAGAATCTACATATTAACGTGCATGACGGAATTTCTTAATTTGGCGGCTATTCATAATTAATTAGCTAAACAAATTCACCCTTTCACATTTCTTTTTGCATCTTGCCAACTACCCATTCAACTAGTTTTTTTTTTTTTTTTTAATCTTCAAATAGATACATTTATAGATAAATAATCAAACAACGATTATGATTTTGGTAACAACAACATTTTTGTATATTAATCAGCAAAATTAAGTTCAAATAAGAAAAACTAGTCAAAAAATACTAGTATTGGCATGTATTGGTACATCATGTGAGTTAGAGTTTTATATTGGATCAAAAATAGATATTAAATACCATATAAGTGAGAGAATTTATATATTTTAAAATTTTGAGTAAAAATGTTGTGTGCAGTCCACTTATGTGGTTAATTTAAATTCAATATTGTGATCTTTCCTCTTCATAAGTCAATAGTAATATCATAATTTCACTTATAGATTATTTATTTATTGTACTTTAAAGTCTTCTCAACAACAAAGGTTTAAGGTTAATTAGATGGTGTTTTCAGTTACGAATAAATTAACTCACTTTAAGGAACAAATTGTTGGTATATAAGTTAATAAAATATCATATTTGGTAAAAAATAAATATTTTTTAAACACTATATTAGTAAGATCACATACCTATACCTAATACCTTATATAAATTGAGTTTTGAAAATTTATAATTATTTTCTTTAATTTTGTTGAAGGAGCATTCTACTATGGCTCTAAGGACAGCAAGTGTTGGACATGCCCCTCCCTCTCCCTTACACTACATATAAAGATAATCTATCAAGTGGGAAGAATTTTAATATGAAAAAGAGAGACGATCAAATATTGATCATATCATCATATATTGATGATTATGATTAAAAGTATCACATAACTAAAAAAAATTATATGATTTTTTATTTTAATTTTAACCATTGACTTAATACTTTTTATTTTAATCTTAATCATTCATGGTTTGATCAATGGTCTCACTATTTCATTATAAAATTTATCTCATTTGATATATATATATATATATATATATATATATATATATAAATTAAATTGTCAGAAAATTTAATATTTGATCCATTTTTTAAAACTTAGTTCGTTTTACAAATAAATGACATTGGTTTCTTTTACCGTCTTCATATT
>JBBPBT010001311.1:163782-176622 GCA_037974875.1 Cicer bijugum | reverse complement strand
AAAAAAAAAGACTACAAATTATTGTTTTTTTTTTAAATAAAAATCAAAAGCACCTTTTGTGTTTCCTGCTATAGAGGTATTTTTTATGTCACAAAAACGAAACTTGTAAGGTATCAATATACGATGGCTTAGACCTATTATTTATTCTCAGATTCAAACAATAGGATGTGAGGGACCACATGTTGATTGTAAGAAAACCTGATAAAAAAATTTGACAATCTTAATTTAGGTAAAAAGATGTGGAAGGATAATGGTCCTTTGAAACAAGCTAATTAGGTTCGTTATGCTTTTTCTAAGACTCGAATTGCTTGCCTTCAAAGGTTTGTCCAAAGGTCCAATTCTTGGGAGCTACATTGTAAGATGTAATGGTGACTCCATCACTACTAGTGACCTCAAATGAGAGAGGTTGGTTTTGGAGCAACGCATTTACATGCCAGTTTTGGCCCCAATTTCGACCCATAGGAATCCAACCTGTTCTTGAACCTTTAACCTTCACACCAACAATATCTCCTATGCCAGCTACATTACTAATCAGCACTGAATTGAAGATACCAGAACCAGTAATTGTAAACCGCATTCCCCCTTCCCTCCTGCACTTTATCCTGTTTCATAAAGGTTGAAAATGATATTATAGATATCTGATTTGTAAATATGAATTAAGTTTAATATTATAAACAATATAACATAGTATTAAGAGTCTATCCACTATTTTCGTTTGTAACCCCACATAAAAAAAGAGATAAAGATTTGACAAGAGTTTATAAAAAAGATCTCTCCCACCTAAAAAAGAGATAATGATTGACGAGAGTTTATAAAGAAAATATTCTTCACTTTACTTGAAAATTGTTAAAATTGTTAGGGAAATTTCCAAAATATATTTCGATTTTTCTAATAGCTATATTAATGTAGCAAAATTAAATAATTGAATGTATCACTTGGTCAAGTGGTTGCAATGATTGGATTTAATTCAAACCAATGCATCTATTAAGTTATCAAAAGTTGCAATCTTTCACCAATTGGTATGAATTAAAGAGTTGTTTTCTTTCACCAATTGATATGAGTTGAAGAGTTGTTTTCTTTCACCAATTGGTATGAGTATCTCTATAAATAGAGATATTTTAGAGGCAGAAATAACAGAAGAAAACACAAGATAAAACAACACAAATTCATGTTACATAAGTCAAAAATATTTCTGAGTCATTTCTTCTTTTCTCTAGTGCACGAGAGTAAACGAAGAAACTTTATTCTGTAAAACACCGTTGATCTATATGCTTGATGTGAATGTGCAATTCACTTCAAGGATTCCAAAGTATCCTGAAGGGGATTCGTCGGTTAACCCATTTGCATCCAATATATATAGATTGGTGGGGGCGAATCGAACCTAAAGCTTAGTGTGATACACACGCTTTGGAATTTATTTATGCAACCTTCATCATCATCGAGTTCATCATCTTCTTGTTCATAATTTGCAGCATACCCCCAACAAAAGATCCAACAATCTTTAGGTTCGATTTTCGATTATTATGACTGCAACTTTTATAGGAGATGGACTTTCTTCATCATGGTGAAAGGTACACATTTAATTTATATAAATATTTATATGATATGTTTGAAGTTATAAATTCATATGTGGTTCTTCAAAGTAATTATATTTGTTTATGTTAAATTTAACATGTGGTTAGATTGATATGCATGATTTAGAATATATTTAAGTATGTGAATTTAATATAGTTTATGCATTAAATTTGTTTGTTTGGATTTTCAAGATTAATTAAAGTCTTATAAATAATCATATGATAATTCATGGTTGAACATCGAAAGTTATTTAATATTAATACATTTATATATTTCATTCATGTTTGAAATGCATATATAATAAATTTTCCTTTTCGGATGCATATATAATAATATGGAGATATGATGTGGAAAATTAATAATATGAAATTAGAGATAATATGTTTTGATGAAATTTTTGTTTATCTATGGTTGATGTTTTTAGACTAAGAGCAAGGATTTATGATTGACCGGTGGAATAAAATTTATTTATAATTTTAGTCTCTTAAATCTTGACAAATATAAATATGTATGGTTTAAGATACATGTCTAATACATTAATTAGTGTAAATAATTGTCATAAATATCAAGTGTATGTCTCATTGATAGTGATGCTTCATGTGAGAAGTTATTAAATCAAAAATTGATTAAATCATATTATATGTGTATGATGGTATAAAAATATATGTCAATTTCTTACTTATTTTGATATTAAAAATGATTTGGATATATATTTTAAAATTATTATAAGTTGACAAATGTTTATGAAAGAAACTGATAGAAAATCTTAATGATTTTATTCATTGTTTATTTTCTATTGTGATACTTATTTGGATTTATCATATTTAAATATTAAACTTGAATTAACAAATATAATTCATGGTGTATGTATTAGTTATAATATAACTATGAAGAAATAGTGTATTTAATTGAAATGAAATGAATTCTTATTTGTTAAGAAGTAGATGATTTACATGTTTGGATCCACCTTCTGAAATTTGATTATGATAAAATTTTATGATCATGCTTTGTTAACTTATGGTAGTATATATTTAATGCACTCAATATTTTATATTTTGAATATAGATATATTGAAAAGAGAATTAGAAGTTTAAATTGAGATGCATATTAAATATGGTAAAAAGTAGAATGACATAAAATTTTGTATTTGTGACAATTGAAATGTTTATAAATTGTATGTGATACAATATGAAGAGATTAAATAAATAAAATAAAAATCATGGTTTTGTGGTAATTGGTCAACACTATCAAGAATATAAAAGGTAAGCGGATGCTTGATGTAAGTCATGACTTGTACCAGACCTGATATAACATATGTTGTTGGAAGATTAAGTCGGTATACAAGCAATCCATGTAAAGAACATTGACATGCTACTAATAAAATATTAAAATATTTGAAGGGATCAATTAACTTTAGTTTAGTCTATAGTGGATATCCTTTGTACTTGGAAGGATATCCAGATGTCAGTTGAATAAATCATGTTGAGGATCAAGCTTCCACAAGTGGATGAACCTTCAACCTTGGTGGATGTGCAGTTTCTTAGGGTTCAAAGAAACAAACTTGCATTATCGACACCACCATGACTGCAAAATTTATTGTTCTAGTTGCAGGTAGTAAAAAGGCTGAATGGTTAAGAATTTGTTGTATGAGATATCAATTTGGCTAAAGTCAATGACACCGGTATCTATACATTGTGATAGTTAATACACACTATCAAAATCATATAACCAATAATATAGTAGAAAATCAATAAATATTGGTATAATGCATAGCTATGTAAATGATTTAATGGAGTGATATCCATAGTGTTTGTAAGAATTGAAAAGTATCTTGCAGATCCTTTGACGAAAGGTCTGACAAAGGACATGATGTTGAAAACATCATTAGGGATGTGATTCAAGCTCATATCTAGATAATCACCAATGGTGGAAACGTCAACTCACATTTGAGTAGCATCAAGTCTTGAGTTCAATGATGAAAGTACACTATTAGAGTGATTGAAGTACTTGACAATAGATACATCCCAAAGAATAAAAGTACTTGGACCATAAAATAAAAGTGGTAGGATGAGGTATCCTCTTAATGGACATATAGCATGTATTTGCTGGAATGTATAATTATGGGTGCATTCCTAATATAGTCCACCTATATGAGAATGAAGTGGGGCCGCTTCATAGAGTTCAAGAGCTTAACTCTTAAATTCTCACGAAAAGGATATGAGACACAATGCCTTATCAAATGTGTCATTTTTATAATTCAATCAATGGTGCCGAGATTTCATATGTAAGTTATGCACACTTGTTCTAATGAATGGTTGGTTCAAAGCTTGTCTACCAATCTATTTGAGGATGAGTGAAAACATAATTTACTAAGTAATGGTTCAAATCGTAAGATACCTTTATCTGAAACCATGAAATTTCCAGAATAACGGACTTAAATATATTTTGAAAATGGTGGGGGATTGTTAGGGAAATTTCCAAAATATATTTGGATTTTTCTAATAGCTATATTAATGTAGCAAAATTAAATAATTGAATGTATCACTTGGTCAAGTGGTTGCAATGATTGAGTTTAATTCGCATCTATTAAGTTATCAAAAGTTGCAATCTTTCACCAATTGGTATGAGTTGAAGAGTTGTTTTCTTTCACCAATTGGTATGAGTTGAAGAGTTGTTTTCTTTCACCAATTGGTATGAGTATCTCTATAAATAGAGATATTTTAGAGGCAGAAATAACAGAGGAAAACACAAGATAAAACAACACAAATTCATGTTACATAAGTCAAAAATATTTCTGAGTCATTTCTTCTTTTCTCTAGTGCACGAGAGTAAACGAAGAAACTTTATTCTGTAAAACACCGTTGATCGATATGCTTGATGTGAATGTGCAATTCACTTCAAGGATTCCAAAGTATCCTGAAGGGGATTCGCCGGTTAACCCATTTGCATCCAATATATATAGATTGGTGGGGGCAAATCAACCTAAAGCTTAGTGTGATACACACGCTTTGGAATTTATTTGTGCAACCTTCATCATCATCGAGTTCATCATCTTCTTGTTTATAATTTGCAGCATACCCCCAACAAAAGATCCAACAAAAATTACATTGATTTTTCAACAGTAGAAGTTTATAATCTCTTTATTGTCATGTCTCGACACTAACTTAATGAGAAACAAGAAAAATAAATATGTAGGTCGACAAAATCAATTAATTCATTTTGAACTTATATTGATAATGTCACAATCTGATAGTAATTTATCATATTTTTGTCACCATCTTAGTCATTAAGATGTGGACGATCCTGAGCTTAAAGCAGACCGTCCATTTAACAAAAATCATGTATGGTAAAAAATAGCCAATCTTTAAATCATTCCACCAACAGTCGTTACCTATTAATTAATTACTCTTTTTAATAATTACTTTTTCAAACAAAGGTGAAATTAGAAATCGTTGACTTATTTTAGCTAGATATTAGAAAATAACTACTAAGATGTTAAATAATAAACATTGGAAAACGAATTATTGTTAAGAAAAACAAACTGAGAAGAAGAGGAAGAGAAAGAGTTGATCACCTGCGATACTGAACGGGCAAATTACCGCCTTTCCAAATGCCGATCTTCTCGAAGGCTTCAACTGGAACCACGAAGTGCTGCTTAGGAGGGTTACATTGTCCGCCACCGCTCTCCGCGTCAAAACCATAGTTCGGTGCACAGAAATTAGTAGCGGTCACAACAATCGAACTGCCGGAGCCACACCGCCGCCTGTCAAATGAAACTTCCTCTTCGAAACAGCGTAGCTCAAAGCACGCGCCACAGATCTGGCCACGGACGAAGAGAGTATCGCTGACTGCGGTTGCGGCCAAGCCGTAACCATCTTTGATAGTGTTGCCGTAGCCACACGCGCCGTCAACTGCATCCCTGGTGTCGTTGGCGTCGGAGTAGTAAGTGGCGTGAGCGGATAGCCATTCGGCGGCGAGGGAAGGAGTTTCAGGGGAAGATTCGTAGAATGGTGCGGCTGGTGGTGAGGGAGATGAGTAATGAGAGGTAGCCGCCGGTGAAGTGAATAAGAGAATAGTTATTATTTGAATGGTAATAATGTAAATAGAGATTAACATTTGGGAGGTTGAGATTGAGAATGAGTTGAAGGAGATAGATGCGAATCATAAATGCATCTTCAAATTTCAATCACAAAAACTCGTTAACATTTTTTATCACTTGAGTTGTTGAGTACTCGCAGAGTCCGGTCCCATTAGGCATTGAGGATTGACGACGAGTCGGCGATCGTTGGACGGCTTAGAATGCCCCCACCCATTTATTTATATATTGGTTACTGCTCACACCTAACCTAGCTGCAGGATCTTGTTTTCTTTTCTTCTTCTTCTTTTTTTGTCTTTTTGCAATCTTATGCATTAAAAGACATTAGACTTTCCTGTTTTTATTTATAAAACAAAAATATTCATTCATTCATTCGTACTAAATTATAAATAGAACAATCCTATCTAATTATGTATTTGGTTTGAGAAGGAAAGAAAAGTATATGGAGCAAACAAAAATAAAATATAGATAATTTGATAGTTGTTTGATTTGAATGAAACTGAAAGAAAATAAAGGTATGGATTTTTTCTGTGTTTGTTTAGTCAGAAAGAAAGTGAGAGAAAAACTAAATTTTATGAATAAAATCACTAAAATAACTTCCACTAATATATGAATATAATTAAAAGTGAAATAATAAAATAAACCCTTAAAATATTGCTAAAACAAAATATTTTTTTAACATTTCAGAAAGTATAATTTTTTATTTATATTTTAAATAGATAATTACTAAATTGCATTCACATTTGTGTTTATTGTTTCCATAATGTAGCATTTAAAGGTGATCACAACATAATTTGAATCATTTTGAGACAAAAAAAAAGTATATATTTGATTATAAGTAAAATCATATATAGTTTATTCGATTTGGATGACACTATTTTGAAAATTCAACCTAATATAATTCAATTACAAATGATTTTTAGATATAGAAATTACTATTACAATATTAAATTAAATAAGTATTAAAATTTATGTTCACCGATATCTTCACCTAGCTCATAATAAATAAATAAATAAATAAATAAATAAATAAATAAATAACCGATTAAACCATCAGCACTCTCGCGCGCTAATCTTCACAACTTCTAGAACCTTCCTTCAATGGCCACCGCTACGCTCACCCCCGCCAACACTGATAACCTCTCCAACCTTAAATCCTCCGTCGCCGCATTATCCCAAATTAGGTCCTCACTTTTTCTCCATTCCATTTTTCCTTCCACTTCACTCATTTCTCGATTCGGAACCTCGTAATTAATATTATTATTATTTTTCGTGTACTTTGATTCTATGTTATATGCAGCGATAATGAAAAGAGTGGATTCATCAACCTCGTTGCTCGTTATCTAAGGTGTCAATTTAAAATTCATAATGCATGCATTCTTTTTTCTTGATTTTTTGAATTACATTTGTTCACTCTGTAATTATGCTAAGATATTCCGCTGATTTTTTTCTTCTGATGTATTGATCGCAGTGGAGAAGCACAGCATGTTGAGTGGAGTAAGATTCAGACGCCTACTGATGAAGTAGTTGTGCCTTATGACAGTTTGGCACCAACTCCTGAGGGTAATATTTGTGTTCTGGTTGTTTGATTTGGTTGATTTGATGGCATATATAACTGTAAAATAGATCGTTGTTATGTTTACTGCATGAATGAATTGAAATTGATTTAGGTTCTTTAGAGGTGAAGAACCTTTTGGACAAGCTTGTGGTTTTGAAGCTTAATGGAGGATTAGGGACAACTATGGGATGCACTGGTCCAAAGTACGCTGAATATGATATTCTGTATAATAATTATTTTTTGTTTTTTACTTTAGATGATTAAGATTTTCACCTTTATTTCTTGCTGAATGTTGATGAGAAAGATCGATCTTGTAAATTCAAATGGTGCAGAATGTTGCGATATCTTTGATAAATTTAATTAAAAAGTTTTGTCATGACATTCTTCAGTTAGACTAGTTAATTTTAGAAGAAGAAACAGAAAAAAACTAATGTCTTTACAATTTGACTTCATAATCCTATTATTAGCATTGTCATAAAAGGTTACTTAAAGATAGTTGTTCATGGAATTTTGTTTAATGCAAATCAGTTTGAGTCTTTTGTTACAGAAAAAGTTGAAAAAGATTTATCAACACAGTGACAATTGAAATGTTTAACAGAAAACTAATCCAATGGCCTGGATTTGGAAAATAAAAGTTTTCTTGCTTGATAATTATCTTATCTTAACTTGCCTTTTTTTACTAACAGCATGCAAGCTTTAATTTGTTAATAAATGAAATGAAATGCAGATCTGTCGTTGAAGTTCGTGAGGGGTTGACATTTCTTGATTTAATTGTCATCCAAATTGAGGTAGTTTTCATATTCTTCCTTTACTTGGCTTTTATTCTACTCCCACACTTCATGTTGGACTTTCTACTGATAAAACGATAACATAAATTGTTTTAGAATCTCAATTCCAAATATGGAAGCAATGTTCCGCTGCTTTTGATGAACTCATTCAACACTCATGATGACACTCAAAAGGTTTATGAGCTTTACCTTGGACCCCCCATCTCTATGTACAATCATGGGCTGATTTTTTCTGTATTCTAACAATTACTGTTTATAGATTGTTGAAAAATATACAAACTCGAATGTTGAGATTCATACCTTTAACCAGGTTGGTACCTCTGATTTATTGGACTAATATAGTATGAATTTTCTGGAAATTGTGCTTTAACTTCATGTTTGAATTTTTGTTGCACGCACAACAATTTACAGAGAGCCAATATCCTCGATTGGTTGTTGATGACTTCTTGCCACTTCCATCCAAAGGGCAGACTGGAAGGGACGGCTGGTACGACTTCATTTGTATTTTACTATGCAATATAAAAGCATCGACTCGACTAGCTTTACTAAAATTTCGCATCTTTGTTATTTTTATTATTTTTTTTTAATTAGAAGTTTAGCACGGGTGTAATAGTAGATGGGTAATTTCTTTTTTTTTTAAGAAATATTATGGCTATTGTTAATAAAAAATGTTTTTGAGGTCATAATTTCTGAAACCAAACTAAGGAAAAACCTTAGAATTAAGTAAAATAGATGTTGCATAAAAAATAACACAAAAATGGTAGGACAATGCAACAACATTTAAAAAAACTCCTAATTCATCCTCTGGGCAGCTTCCTTGGCAATAAGCCTTTCTTTGGCATTTGGAACCCATGATTCCAGCTCCCCACTTCTTCCTGTACTCGTCATACTTGTCGTCAAAGTTTGCCTTGATGGCTTCTAGGGCCCTGTTAAACTCCATTTTGTCTTCATTTTTAACAGTTGTCAAGCATAAAATGGATGCAGTTTTCTTATGGACAATTGTTCTAAGGTGTTGGGTGGGACTCGCTATGCAAGTGAAATCCATTAATTTTATTATTATTATTATTATTATTATCATTATTAGTATTGTTATTATTATTATTGAAATAAAGAAAAAAAAGGATTTAATGGGCTTGACCCATGTGATATAGAAAATGGACTTATATCGCTAATATAATAATAAAATGAAAAAGGAAGCTGCAACACTGAGTAAAAGAGAAGAGAAGAAAAATGTTTGGTTTTGGTGCTAACAGGTGTATAACAAACTTGTTCCGTTTGATCTACAATTTTGATACGTTATTGAATTTGTTATTTTAATATAGTAGTTTTACTATAAGACTCCGCTGTACCCATTAATTATTATAGTTGAAGTTTTTATTGGAGTAATCGTGTGGTTTTTATTATCTCAATTTGAGTGAAGTTTTCTACGTGAAAATTTTGTTTGTTTCGTATTTAATTTTCTGCAATTTATTTTTGCTCTGTGAAACTGTATTTTTTATTTGATCATTTATCTGCACGAGAAGGAAAATAAAGGTCTGAATATGATTAAACTCAATTCTTGTAATTATACATTTTTGAAGATTCTCGTTGAAGACATGTTATACAGTAAAGATTTGTACACATGTTGAAATTGAAATAGATGCTAACAAGATGTGAGAAAAATTAAAAAAGTTGTATGAACGAAAAAATGTGCAAAATAAAACATTCTTGATCGGAAGCTGGTGAATATGAAATACAAAGATGGGAATTCAATGGCAGAGCATATTTGTATTTTTCATAATACAGTGAATCAATTGATAACCACATAAATTAAATTAGATGATGAGTTGCAAGCGTTATTATTGTTGAGTTATTTGTCTGATAATTGGGAAGTCTTTGTTGTGACGGACGTTGACCAATTTAGTTTCAAGTGGAAAGTTGAAAATGTCAACTGTTAAAGAGAACATGTTGAATGAATAAGCTCGAAAAAAATAACGTGGTTTGATTGGTTCTTCCTCAAAGTCAGGATCACTAGTTACAGAGTCACGGAAGAGAAGTCAATCTAGAAACTTCCGTAGACGCGATAACTCTAAATGTCGTAGGAAGTTAAAAACAAGTCGATGACTAGAAAAGAAGTCATATGCTATCATTGTGGCAAATCGGGTAACATAAAAAGAAATACAGGTTCCTTAAGAAAGATCAATCAAGGGAAACAAACGAAGACAAAGAAAAAAAAAAGTGATAAAGATACAACAACAGTTGTATCTATTAGTAATATTTACATTGTTTGTGATGATAATTCCATAAACCTTGCCTATCAGGATTCATCTTGGATTATTGATTCAGGTGCCTCATATTATGTTACTCTTAGGCGTGATTTCTTTTCATCTTACAATGTTATGATTTTGGTGTTGTAAAAATGGGATTGGTTGCAAACTTCAATTGAAGAATGTTAGACATATTCCTGATATTCATCTCAATTTGATTTCGGTGAAGACCTTGGATATTGAGGGTTATCACACTTACTTTGATGGTAGTGGTATATGTAAAATCACCAAAGGGTTTCTAGTGGTTGCAAATGAGCAAAATTCCACTTCTCTCTATAGGAGCTATGCAAGGAAGAAGTGAATGCAATTGAAGATGCATCTTCTAATTTATGGCATATGCACCTCGATCACTTGAGTGAAAAATGACTCGAGATACTTGCGAAGAAAAATTTTCTTCACGTGAAAGGTATGTTCCAAAAAACTTGCATTTGTTGTTTTGCTGAAAAACAACATAGAATTTCTTTTCATGGTACTGGTCCTCATATGAGACTATTGTTCATTTATTGATGTTTGTATGATGAATAGTAAATCTCTTGGTGGTGCATCATATTTTATTACTTTTATTTACGATCATTCTAGAAAAGTGTGAACATTTCCTTTGAAATCTAAATATCAAGTACTTGGAGTCTTCAAACATTTTCATGCAAGTGTTGAAAGAAAAAAGAGAAGGAAATTGAAATGTGTTCGATCAGATAAATATAGAGGTTCATTTGAAGAGTATTGTAGAGAATATGGTATTAGGCTAGAGAGAACATTTCAAAAGACACCTCAACACAATGATGTTGCAGAGAAAATGAATCCTACAATTAATTACAGAACCAGATATATGCTTTCTCATGCAAAATTATTGAAATCCTTTTAGGGTGAAGCAATGAAAATTGCAATGGATTTGATCAATATTTCTCCTTCTATTCCACTTGATGGTGATGTTTCAAATAGAGTATGGACAAGGAAATATGTCTCTTAACGTCATTTGAGAGTTTTTTGCTGCTGATGTTTTTTTTTCACATTTCAAGAGATGAAAGGTTCAAGTTTGATAGTAAATTCAAACAATGTGTATTCGTTGGTTATGGTGATGAAGAATTTGATTATAGATTGTGAGATCTGGTTGACTAGAAAATTATTAGAAGTCGATATGTGATATTTCTTGAAGATCAAACTATTGTAGATTTTGATAAAGTTGAGAAATAGAAACCAAATTCCAGAAATTACATTGATGTTGCACCTAAGCCCCTTGTAGAAACCTTTGTTGATGGGGGAGATATACAGGTAGATGATGAGAATGTAACTGATGATCATGTACCTCACCATGATGAGCAGGTTCTAGCTGAACCATCAGTCGAGTTTGAGTTGAAAAGATCTATTAGAGAGCGTCAACCTTCTCAAAGATATTATTCACATGAGTATGTGTGATGATCACTGATAGTGGAGAGTCGAAGTACAATCAAGAAACTATTACAAATATTGACACGGAAAAGTAGTTAAATGCAATGCAAGAAGAGATGAATTCTTTACATGAGAATCACACATTTGATTTTGTAAAGTTGTCTTCTGACATAAAAACACTTAAGAACAAATGGGTATACAAGATAAATGCATAAGAGAATAGTTCTCAACCAAGATACAAAGCAAGATTGGTTGTGAAAGATTTTAATAAGAGAAAATGTATTGACTTTGATAAAAAAATTTCCCTTGTGGTAAAGATGTCCTCTATCCGAGTTGTGCTTGGGTTAACAACTAATTTAAACCTAGAAGTTGAACAACTTAATGTGAAAACGACATTCCTTCAGGGCGATTTGGAGGAAGAGATCTATATAAAACAACTAGAGGATTTCGAAGTCAAAAGTAAAGATCAACTTGTGTGTAAATTGAAGAAAAGTTTGTATAGGCTCAAACTTGTATGGATTTAAATATGATTGATGTTCCCTAGTGTTACTAACAAGACTCTGATGTAACCATTAATTATTATAGTGGAAGTTTTTACGGTTTTTATTGAAAGGCCAAATTTTTAAAATTTTAATAGATAAATAAAAAGATATAAAATAGTATTGTATATAAAAATTTTAAGTTGTAAATTTATAAAAATATATCGACGATCAAACTCTTAATCTTATAATATAGAGCTAACAAATCAATTTTTTGTTGACAATTTTAATAACTAAAAATTAGTTTCTAAAAATTTGTTTGTTTTCAAATACTAAAATTTTATAGTTTAATTGTTATGTTTTGTCAACGTACAAAGTTTTATATTGTCAGCAGATCACAATCATCCATAAGTGTGACTTTAAAAGTAATTATAATAAAAATTAAATTATTTTATTAATCTGACGATTATGACTAATTAATATTTTTACATTGTCGATGCATACAAATTAAATCCAAATGTTTACACTATTAATATAATTTTCTTAACTAGAAGAACAAAGACAATATATATATATATATATATATATATTAAAATACATTTAAACACAATATATTATTTAAGATATCAATATTGACATAATGTTAATGAAA
>JBBPBT010001311.1:140612-163689 GCA_037974875.1 Cicer bijugum | reverse complement strand
AATCAATATATATCGAATTTATTAATTTAATTCGACTTGGACTCAAACTCAAAAAAAAAAAATATAAATCTAAAATTCACAATTATATATCTCTGTAAAATTCACCACTCACATAGTTGGAATTTAGGTTGAAAATTTTAGTTATTTTATAATTATAGTAGTTATTTTTGTATTTTTTTTATAATAGATATTTGAGATATAATTTAGTCAATAAATATTGATGTATTTAATGCATAACATAGATCAAATTGATTAATTTTTGTTGATCAAATTATAACTCAAATGTATCTTATAAGAGTAATGTTATTGGAATACAAAATATGACATAAATATAATACCAAATAAAATAAAGAGAATCACATTTTGTATTTGTATTTTAATACATATTATTGTATTTGTGTCTAATTTTATGTCAAATTGTGTTTCAATAATATTATTCAAAAAATAAATAAACCTTAATATTTTAAAAAAAATTAATGGAGACTTTTGGGTGGCCTTGGCCAACCTATGTCCCCGTGAAGCTCAGACACTGTTTATATAGTAAAACATAATTATTGTATAATAATTTCTTACAAATTTTTTTTATACATCTACGACAAACATTTATTCGATATATAGTTTAATCAAAAAATTATAATTAATGTATTATAATTTTTCATAAACTTTTATCTATAAGATGTTCTATAGACCTGCTTTAATCAAATTAACATTTTTCCAGTCAATATATAAAAAATTATTTTTTAACTTATTAATTTAGGGCATTTGTCCCATGTTTAAATTATAACTAGTTGTGACGATTTTCTGCAGTTTTCTTACTCACGTTCCAAATTTATTTTTTTCACTATATGCATATGTATGAATGACAAACATATGTGTCTCATGTTTAATTTGTAAAATAAGTTATATTTAATTTATTATAATTTTTTTCATATTTTTGTTAAGAAAATGTTCAAGAGACATTTTTTTTAATAAAATACATATTTTTCTTTTAATTAAATCTCTCAGAAATGATTATTTTTTAACCAATTAATAAGTTTTCAATAAGTTATTCCCGAGACATGTTAATAATGAAATAATAGTGCTAAAATAAGAAGTTAATGAACTAAACAAGTCATTACTTCATAAGATTATGTAGAACCACATTCGCATGTTGGTAAAATATTTACGAATAACATAATCAGAAAGCTTATAAGGATTCGAGAAGGTATGAAATAAAAGCTATAGTGTCAACTATCTATTGAATATTGAAACTTTACGAATAGTGAAATATATGTATTTTAAAAGTATATGAATTATTATTTTTATTTTTTAAATTTTGTTTATTAGATACTTTAAGATATTTCACTTATACCCACAATATACATATGCTAGAAAAAATGAAGGCAATAAAAAAGGGGATAACTTTTTATACATTAATGTATTCGATATACTTTAAATTGATATTGAATCGATAAAATTGTTTTACGATATATCAAATTTAAAAATTATTTTTATGGATGTGTTAACTGTGCATATAGACAATTAAAAATATTTTTAAAATATTAAAGTTTGATTATTATTTTTATATATATATTATATATATTAACAAAGAAATGATAAATGACTCTTTATTTATAAATATTCTACTTGTATATAATTGTTCACATACATATCTAGTTCACATCATCCTAAATTTTTAAAAAAATATATATTCATGTATTTGTATTGAACACGCACTCGTATTGATATTTAATTTCTCGTATCTAATTTTTTTTCTTTATAATTTTCCTCCAATAATAATCTTATTTGAGACATAAAAAAAAACTCCATCGGAGAGTCTATCAACACCAAATTATTTAGTAGTAGTTAGTAAGAAAAAGAAAAAAAACATGACACAAATTTAGGGCTAACATATTTTGCCCGCGGTACTTTGGCGCATTTTCCCTATTTTTCCAATTCCAATTATATATACATCTATTTTTGTTCATGTGAGACGAAATCCCTCTGGATTTGAGTTAAAAAAAAAAAAAATTAAAATGAACAATCGACAACAAGCAGCACATGAACCCTAATTTCTCTCTCTTCAAAAACTATCAAACACTTCCTCTTCACCGTTTTCTCTTCATCTTTCTCCCTTCCATTCCAAACAACAACACTATACACGCTCTTTCAAAACCCTACTCGCAAATTTCACCATTCCCTTGCCCTATATTTTTCCCATCCTCACTCCACCCAATTAGGGCACAAAAATCTTCTTCTTAAGCTCAACAATCACTTGCTGCTTACAACGAATTTCTCCAATCGCACACAATCGACAATCACCATTTCCGACTAAACCCTTCCATCGTTACTCACTCACAGGTTTTTTTCCTTCTTCTTCTCCTTCTTTACCATCTTCTCAAACTTTCTTTATCGACAAATCGATTTTCACGTTTTTTTTTTTTGCTTTTTTTTTATATCTCGAGTAATCGGTTGTAGATTTTGATGTTTTGGAAATTTTGTGCGTATTTACTGTAACCTAATTGCAAACGAAGATGCGATGATGTTAAATCCGGTACGGTAGAAATTCACCCCTCCGTGAAAGTGGCGTGTTGTGGTGGAAAACGGCGTTGTTTTAGTACTGAGTATTTTGCGCAACTGGAAGACCCTATATTACGTGCGAGGAGTATTTTAGGGTTATAATGTTTTTATAATTGATGATAGTAGTAATTGTGAGTTATTGGCCGAATTAGTGGACAAAAGTTTGTGATTGCGTTTCCAGGGTTTTTTCCTATTGTTTCTTATAAATTTGCACTTTGGTTTTTTTTTTTTTTTTTTATTGCCGTTAAAAATATGCCTTTTTCATGCATTTGGTTATGGATTTTTTGTGAATTTGAAAATTGATTGAATTTGTGTGATGGCTTTGTAAAATTATATATAATCAGGATTCTCACTGTGCTTTGGCAATAAGTTTGCTAGTTTTGAAACCCGTTTGATTTATATAGGTACTTGGAGAGTGTATATTAATGAATCAATAAAAGTTGTTTCTTTGTTACCGGGTGAATATAGGTTTGGAATAGGAAGCTGGTTCATTGTTCTGGACTACTATTTCTAACTAGTTGTGTTGAGTTTCCAAACATTGAAAAATATGTTATTGTTGCACGGAGCTGAAGCATTCCAAATACTCCTTGACTGAAAGGTACTATTTGCTAGAATCATTAACCACAAGACAAGATACGAGTGATCCAGATTTGACAAATATCTTTAGGCCCAACTTCTTGAAGAGTGTAGAAAGGAAGGGAATAAAATTCAGTTAGTAACCTCCCTGGACTTTAGGGAGTTTATGGGGAAGTTAGAGAGGGCATTCGTAAAGTTGTTAGAGAAACATTTAGAGAAGAAATTCTTTGGTTAGGAGTTCAAACTTCAAAGAACTCTGGCTTATTCATTTTATTTTCTGTTTTCCACCATTGTAAGAGCTTACTGCTCAGCCATTTCCAGTAAATAATATACAGTTTCTTCTATTAAAATTGTGCATTTTATCAGTAATGCTTTGAAGTGTGCACTGTACACATTCATTTGCTATCTTTACTTTTCTACATACAACACAGTTTAGGAGCTTTTTTGCTTGCCTCTTAAGATTCTCCTGGGTCGTTGGGACACTATGTAATGGAGATTTCAGTTCATTTTCTACTTTTTGCCTGTTCTGTTTTTTTTTTTTTTATGGTGTAAAATTTCTTCCGTTTAATTTTGAAGCTTAAATATCGGGTATGAATGCAAAAATTAAACAATAATTCAATCAATTGCAATTACTTTATTGATAATCCAAATATAAATATTAAATATGTCTGTTCATTTTAATCCTTGGTGTAATGGAACATTGTATTTTTATCTGTTACTTATCCATGTTTCTTGTCCTTTGTTCTTTTTTCTCCAGAAATAGTGGACCATGGCAGATCATCGAAATGGAAGTACACAAGCAGCTAATGGAAAAGCTAGTGCTGCTGGATCAGCCTACTCTATTGATCTGAATACATTTCAAACCAGACTGAAGGCATTCTATTCACATTGGGATGATCGCAGAACAGATCTCTGGGGTTCTTCTGATGCAATTGCTGTTGCATGTCCTCCACCTTCAGAAGATTTAAGATACCTGAAATCTACTGCTCTGTTCTTGTGGCTGCTTGGATTTGAGTTCCCAGAGACAATAATGGTCTTCACAAAGAAGCAGATTCATGTCTTGTGCAGCCAAAAGAAGGCATCTATTCTTGAATCTGTCAAAAAACCTGCCAGAGAGTCAGTTGGTGTGGAAATTATATTACATGTCAAGCCTAAAAATGACGATGGAGCTTCTTCTATGGATGCTATTATCCGTGCCATCCGTGCTCAGTCAAAGTCTGATGGCCACGATTCTTCCACTGTTGGACACATTGCTAGAGAGGAACCTGAAGGGAGATTGCTTGATTTGTGGGCTGAAAAACTAAAAAATTCAAAATTCCGTCTGAGTGATGTGGCAAATGGGTTTTCGGCATTGTTTGCTGCAAAAAGTAATGAAGAGATTACCTACATTAAGAGAGCAGCATACCTCACAGGCAGTGTGATGAAAAACTTTGTAGTTACAAAGCTTGAGAATGTTATTGATGAAGAGAAGAAAATCTTACATTCTACGTTGATGGAGGAGACTGAGAAAGTTATATTGGACCCTGCAAAAGTCAACTGTAAATTGAAGGCAGATAATGTTGACATTTGTTACCCCCCAATTTTTCAGAGTGGAGGGAAGTTTGATCTTAGGCCTAGTGCTGTCAGCAACGATGAAGCACTTTACTATGACTCTGCCAGTGTGATTATATGTGCTGTTGGAGCCAGGTATAAGAGTTACTGCTCAAATATAGCTAGGACCTTCTTGATTGATGCAGACCCTATTCAAAGTAAGGCTTATGAGGTTCTTCTAAAAGCCCAAGAGGCTGTTATTGGTTCTTTAAAGCCCGGAAACAAGTTGAGTGCTGCATATCTAGCTGCAGTTTCTGTTGTGGAAAAGGATGCTCCTGACATGGTTTCCTGCTTGACAAAATCCGCTGGGACAGGTATTGGTATTGAATTTCGAGAGTCAGGTTTGAATATTAATGCTAAGAATGATCAGATAGTTAAAGAAGGCATGGTATTCAATGTGTCACTTGGATTCCAGAATTTGCATTGTGAGAACAGTAAGTCTAAGAACAAGGTCTTCTCTCTCTTGCTTGCCGACACAATCATCATCAACAAAGACAAGACAGATGTTGTGACTTCGATAGGCTCCAAAGCTTTGAAAGATGTGGCTTATTCTTTCAATGAGGACGAGGAAGAGGAAAAGCCCACTTCAAAGGCTGTTCCCAGTGGTGCAGAGCCCTTGATGTCTAAGACAACTCTAAGGTCAGACAATCACGAGATTTCAAAAGAGGAACTACGAAGACAGCATCAGGCAGAACTTGCTCGTCAGAAAAATGAAGAAACTGCTAGGAGACTTGCCGGTGGTGGTAATGAGGCAGGAGACAATCGTTCCTCTGTCAGGACTTCTGCAGAACTGGTTGCTTACAAGAACATAAATGATCTTCCCCCTCCCAGAGAGATGATGATTCAGATTGATCAAAAGAATGAATCAATTCTCTTGCCAATTAATGGAAGTATGGTTCCTTTCCATGTGGCTTTCGTTCGAACCGTAACCAGCCAGCAGGACACCAATCGCAATTGCTATATAAGAATTATTTTTAATGTTCCTGGGACCCCTTTCAGTCCTCATGATTCAAACTCAATGAAGTTCCAAGGATCTATATATTTGAAGGAAGCTTCATTCCGCTCCAAGGATCCAAGGCACATAAGTGAGGTTGTTCAATCCATCAAAACACTCAGGCGGCAAGTTGTAGCAAGGGAGTCTGAGAGAGCTGAGAGAGCAACTTTGGTTACCCAGGAGAAACTGCAGCTTGCCAACAACAGGTTTAAGCCAATAAGATTGTCTGACCTTTGGATCCGCCCTGCTTTTGGTGGGCGTGGAAGGAAGATACCGGGCACTCTTGAGGCTCATGTGAATGGATTTCGTTATTCTACCACCAGGCAAGATGAGCGTGGGGATATAATGTTTGCCAATATTAAACATGCATTTTTCCAGCCAGCAGAAAATGAAATGATTACCCTTCTGCACTTTCATCTGCACAACCATATTATGGTAGGAAATAAAAAGACCAAGGATGTTCAGTTTTATGTTGAAGTAATGGACATGGTCCAGAATGTTGGAGGTGGGAAGAGGTCAGCTTATGATCCTGATGAGCTTGAAGAAGAACAAAGAGAAAGAGAGAGGAAAAACAAGATTAATGTAGAATTTCAAAGCTTTGTGAATCGAGTAAATGATCTCTGGGGACAACCCCAATTCAATGGCCTTGACTTGGAGTTTGATCAACCTCTTAGAGAACTTGGCTTTCCTGGGGTACCTCATAAATCTTCAGTATTTATTGTACCTACTTCAGCCTGCCTTGTTGAACTGATAGAGACTCCTTTCCTTGTTGTCACCCTAAGTGAGATTGAGATTGTGAATCTTGAGAGGGTTGGCCTTGGGCAGAAGAACTTTGATATGACAATTGTATTTAAGGACTTCAAGCGGGATGTCCTCAGGATTGATTCTATCCCTTCTACATCACTTGATGGCATCAAGGAGTGGCTGGACACAACAGACATCAAATATTATGAAAGCAGGCTGAATCTGAACTGGCGTCAGATCCTGAAGACAATCACAGATGACCCTCAAAGCTTCATTGAAGGTGGAGGCTGGGAGTTTCTGAATTTGGAAGCTACTGATTCAGAGTCTGATAACTCCGAGGAATCGGATAAAGGTTACGAACCGTCTGATGTGGAACCTGAATCAGATTCTGAAGAGGAGGCTTCTGACAGTGAATCACTTGTTGAATCTGAGGAAGATGAGGAGGAGGAAGATTCTGAGGAGGATTCAGAGGAAGAGAAGGGAAAGACATGGGAAGAACTGGAGAGGGAAGCAAGCAATGCGGATAGGGAGAAAGGGAACGAGTCTGACAGTGAAGAAGATAGGAAAAGAAGGAAGGCTAAAGCGGCCTTTGGTAAGTCACGAGCCAGTCTAAGTAGTAGCATGCCAAAGCGGCCTAAGTTAAGATAGATTATGGTTTTGTTTTTAGTCATTTTATTGTTTAAGTATCGTTGCTGCTGGTTGCAGCTTGTGTCTGGACGAGTTGTCATATGATTGTATCTTAGGTTCCTCATCACTTAATATATTTCAGCCATCCTTGGCTTGGCTCCAATGTATGTTTTCAATGTTTAGCTGGTTATTATCTTTTTAAGAACTGCCACTGTTTTTATTTCCTTCCTGTTTCGATCTCTCTTTTGATTGTGTGCTTTCTCTACCACAATATAGTAGAAGGATGAAGCGTGAAACATTATTTTGGATAAGTTTTCTTGTACTGAAGTTTTTAAAATGTTTTAAACAATTTGTATCTTCCTAAAAAAGAACCAATTTGTATCTTGTTTTAAGTTTCTAAAAGATTTTGCGTAGGTTCTTATCCGTTGGTGTTACACTGGATTTGGATATCTTATCTTAGAATTCACCACGACATGTTTTGAATAACAAAAGTGGTGCACTTAACACGATTGATCGTATTATTCAACTGCTCGTGTTTGGATTTACGGCGATTTCATTATTCTTGATTCTCAATGTATTTTTACTGATTTTATAAGGCATCTTCTGATGCTTCTGTATCATTTGGCATAAAAAGGATTTAATGAGTAGAAATAACCTTTGTATCTTAGTATAAAGCCCAATTCTAGAGTAAGTACAGAAGAATGTGACAAATGAGCAAAAATTGAAGTTTTTAACTTCGAAAACTAGTTTTGTAACTATTTTTTCCAATAACAAACTTATGCCATTTCCATGATATCACCTTAAGAGACAATTTATCGTGGTTCACCAATTTGCAAAAGTTAATTGAACTTTAATGATGAAGAACGACAAGACTCTGTCTTTTTAGGTGAGAAGTTTCTTTTTCTCTTCTATCTTGAAATCTAATTTTGTCAAAACCCTAAAATTCCATAAAAAAAAAAAAAACACAGAGACATCGTTCTTTCTTCTATGTTCTCGACTTTCTTTTTCTTTCATTCACTTCAATCAACTATTCATGGCAGGTTTTGATGACGATTCATACTCAACCACTGCAACTATTTCTCAAGATGAACCACGAAACCCAACATCGTCGTATTACCTTCATCTTCGCGAAAATCCAGACGCAAGGCTCATAAATCAAACTTTACAAGAGACAAAATATTACAAATGGAGTCGTTTGATGAAATGTACATTGATCTCAAAGAACAAAGCGGAATTCATCAAGGACAAGTTATCGATGTCGGTAGAGAACAATGTGTTATTTGAAGCTTGGGAGCACTACAATATGATGCTAATTTCTTGGATAACTTGTACTATCTCTCCTTCTATTGCTCAAAGTGCTATGCACAATGAGAATCCAAAAAATTTATGAAATCATCTACAAAATCAATTTTCTAAATGAGACTATTTTTCGTTTTTCCTATCTTCAAGATTTACACTATTAAGTAGGGTGATAATCCAATCTTTGATTTCTTTATTGATTGGAGTATTCTTTGGGAGGATTTAGATGTTTTATGACCCATTATTGATTGTTCTTGCTCTAATTCTTCTAAGTGTAGTTTACAAAATTAGTCTTAGACTATCGTTTCTCTAAAGCCCTAACTTGTTTTTTAAAGGGCCTCAATGACAATTTTAATACTGTAAAAACTCATATTCTAATGATAGGATATAGGTGGGTCTATAAGATTAAGCATAGAGCTAATGGTACTATTGAAAGGCACAAGGTTAGGCTTGTTGCCAAAGGTTTCACTCAATTGAAATGTGTTGATTTTCTAGATACCTTTTCTCTTGTGGACAAATTAACTACTGTTAGAATACTACTTGCTTTGGCTGACACTAATAATTGATTTTTAAAGTAGTTAGATGTTAGTAACACTTTTTTTTACAGTGACCTTCACGAGGAGGTTTATATGAAACTTCCTCTTGGCTATTTGAGTCATAATAGTAATAAGGTTTGTTGTTTAAAAAATATATATGCACGGTTTAAAACAAGCGAGTCGACAATGAATTATATATATATATATATATATATATATATATATATATATATATATATATATATATATATATATATGTTGATATCATTTGGTTTTCAACATTCAAAACATGATTATTCCTTATTCATTCTCAAGAAGTTAATCTTTTTTTTACTGTTTTTTTGGTTGACGTAGATGATATTATTATTCCAGTTAATTATGAATTGGAGATTGATATGATTAAAACCTTTTTAAACTCTTCTTTTCAGATTAGAGACCTTGGGGACTTAAAGTTCTTTCTTGGATGGGAGATATCTCGTTCAAGGGAGGATGTTCATATATGTCAACGTAAATATGCTCCCGATATCTTGTCAGATGTTGGATTATTAGGCGCTAAACCTTGCAATACAACCATGATCAACGATTGCAAATTTCTACACAACTCAAAGGCACAATCTCATGACTCAACCTCTTTTAAAAGAATTATTGGGTGTCTTATCTACTTGACCAACACACGACCTAATATCACCTTCGCCATGGAGCAACTTAGCCAATTTATGAAATCACCAACTGAAGAATATTGCATGGCTTCCATGAGGATCGTCAAATACATAAAAACTGCACTAGCCCAAGGGTTATTTTACTCATTAGCATCCAAAATTTAACTGTGAGCATTTAGCGATTCTGATTATGCAACCTACCTAGAAACAAGAAGATATGTAACTGGAATATGTATATTTCTTGGATCATCATTGATCTCTTGGAGGTTTAAGAAACAAATAACTGTATCTCCTTCATATTCAGAAGCAAAGTATAGAACTTTAGCATCAACAACTTGTGAATTAAACACGGAATTTTCTACCCCTACAACTCTTTATTGCCATATAAAAATTGATTGTCACATTCTTCGTGAAAAACTACAAACTGGATTGTTCAAACTCTTGCCTATATTTTCATTAAATATGTTGACATATTTCTTTACTAAGTCACTTGAACCTACAACATTCAATTCAATTCTTAATAAGTTGAGAATTCTTAACATACATTCCCCATCTTGAGGGGGAATGTTAATTTTATAGTAGTTAGTTTTATTAGACATTTATTTATGGGTGTTATAGCTATTTTATTGGTAGCCTTTCAAACTTTTTTGTTATTTTCTGCTACATGGCTACTATTATAAATAGGTCGTTGTTGTATTTATTTCTCAATTAATGAATAAGTAAAATAATCTCCGTTAACTTGATAAATATTACGACAATACTAACATTATTTAATTGAGAAGGAAATTGACCTTATTCAAGCTGAATCTCGTATCATATAAAATAATTTCACATCACACAAATTCCAAAGTCTTTTGAAAAAAGTTAGGTTAAAGTTTGTCTGATCTTAAAATGTTGTCGCAAAATAATCACTTTTTAAATATTCGAATATAAATTAATCATCAATTTATTACAACTATTTAAAAAAAATCTACCAAAGGAGCATAAGTCCTTTCTAAATCATTAAATATATTTATCTCGAAATTTGAAACTCAATATTAATGATTAATTTATATTCAAATATTTATACTCTTTACATTAAAAGTATTTTCTTAAAAAAAAAACAGATTACTTGTGGGGCAAGAAGTAGAAAAACTCAAACAGCATGAAGTCTTCTCCCATTCTCTCTTCCAATTCAGCATTAATTCCTTGACTGTCTTTAAAGGTTATATACATTTTTCGTGTTACTTTCTTTCTATGTAATTTCTGCGAAACCTCCTTCTAATAATTAATTGCTTGAAAATTTCATCCACCAAAAAAACCACAAGAATTTTCTTTCAAACTTCCATTGGATCCATCCACTTTCCTAGAAACCTTCCTTTCCAATAAAATTCCACAATTCCTAAAGTCAAGTCAATTAACCAAATTCATCACTCTCGTTCACATATCTTAAAAAAAGCACTAAAATTTGTTTCTTCTCTTTGAAAGCACCACTTTGAATCAAAAAAGCATGGAGCATCAAAATTCTCAAATTTTTTGCACTAATTCTCAAGATAGCCTTATGGGTCTTGTTTGCCACTATCAATTTGAAAATGGGTCATCTCAGTTTTTGTTTTTAGATGTTGATAAGGATGAAAAAATTGGAGCTTTTCTTAAACATTCCTTAAGCTTCTTTGTTGAAAATTTTGTGCAGACAATTGCTTCTTCCAATGGCTTAATTCTCTTGTCAAGTTATAGTGAGGATCAATCATGTTACTATGTTTTCAATCTCCTCACAAAACGCTCTATTATGATCCTTCAACCTTGTATCCAAGGGCATGCTATTAGAGTTGGTTTAGCCTCTAATGATAATTACCAATTTGAGATTGTGATTATTGAAGTAGATTCTTCCAAATTCAATGGACTAAAATTTCACATTTTCTCTTCTCACACTAACAAGTGGAAGGTACATCACCACATCAATTTAAGTTTACCTTCTTTGCCACAATTTGAGTTTAAAGAACTATCCACACCCCCTCTTTACTCAAATTGTGCAATCCATTGGGAAATAGGTGGATACTTGTTGGTGTATAAAGTCCAAGAAAACAATTGTGAACTAATTGAACTTCCAAATTTTTTTGAAGATTGGTCTTGGCAATCAACGATGACATATCGCCGATGTCTGTGTGAATCAAGTGAATGTGTTTACTATTGTTACATTGATTTGGATGGTTTTCACATTTGGGAGCTTCTTAAGGAGAATGATGATAATCTTGGGTCCTTTTTTGATTCAAAAAAGTTTAGATGGAGATTAGTTCATAGTGTCATGCATGAAAACTTTGTTTCCAAGCATCAAAATTTTTATGACACATTATTTGAATGTGAGCCTTATAAAATTGCACCTATCGCTTATAGTGAACAAGCACAAACCATATATTTGCAATTTCCAGGAGTTGTTGTTGCTTATAATTTTGATACAGGAAATATGGGATCAATTTGTAGATACTCATATGAAGGTATGAACTTCAATTGTTGCTCATTTCTTACTTCAATTGCTTCTGGAATTCATAATGTGCATAAAGGAAGGGAGTTTGTGACTAATGGAAAAATAATGGAGCTGAATTTACCAATAGAAGAAATTGAAAAGTTGTCCCTATAAAATTTAAATTAAGTTGTGTGTAATGATGATGATGATGATTCTGATGACAATAGAATCCGCTTATGCTACTAGATATTTTCACATTATGGTTGTTAAAACAATTATTTGGAACTTTATGTAATTATACATTATATGATCCTTTTCTTTTTTATTGTTTATCTTAAACAATTTGACAAATGCAACTTTGAGAATCGATTTAAGGACTGCGTGTATGAAAACATTGGATTATATCATTGAATCATTACAAATCTTCTAATAATTTGTAAACATTCACAATATATAATTAATACTTTGGAACCCTCAAAAATTTTAAGTCCTATGCGGCGATAACTATGAAATGGGATGGTGTCGGTTTCAGGTTATATAAATTAATTCCTTGGAACTACATTCTACATAATAATGTTATTCTAGGATGTTTTTTTGAAAATTATATTTGGTTAATTTATAAGAATCTTTTATAAAATGAGTAGAGGAATTAGATAGATAAGAGATAAACGTGTTTTGCATATTTTTAAAAATTTATTATAATCATTTGAATTTATTTAATAAAATATTAAATAATTTTAAAACATCATGATAATTTGGAAGATAGTTATATTAAATAGGATTAAATATGTTTTTAGTCAATATAAATATATTAACTTTCAAATTTTAGTCCTTTTAAAAAATTCTTTCGAATTTTGATCCTTCTAAATTTTCGATTATCAATTTTAATCCTTGCTTTTTTACAAAAGTTTACGTCGCAGGTTCTAATTGTGTTTTTTTATATGTCATTGTCAACCTTTATAACATCATTAACTTAATAATTCAATTGTTTAATCTTTAATTCAACAATTTAATATTTAATTTGAAGTTATAGATGAATTAATAAAAATTCAATATTAAATAATTAATTATTAAATTAATAATATTTTAAAGTCTTATCAATGATATGTCATCAAAAAAATTACTTGATACATGCGATGCCCTTTAGTAAAAAAACATCGACTAAAATTAGTAATAGAAAATTTAAAATGATCAAAGTTTGAATGAATTTTTTAGAGAAAATAAAAATGAAAGTTGATATATTTAGAGTGACTAAAAATATATTTAATCCTATTAAATAAAAAGTTTTAATTTAACGATTAAATTTGTAAATTTTAATTTTATAATGAGTTATTAAGTGAGAAACTCAATTCAAAGTTACTCTTGAGATAACTCGATCCCTCCTTAAACATACACTCTTTTTACATTGTCCATCAATCAAAATTGTCATATTATTATTAATATTTGACTTTAATCACAATTACTTATAAAATTACAAACACAAATAATTATGATTTATTGAGATTGTAAGACTTTTTCCCATGTATAAAATTTAACATTTTCCCTATTTTTATTCAATTAAACTCTCTTAAAAACTTTATATTGTTGTGAACTAACCGTAATAAGGGCAGAACATATAAGAGTAAGGAAGAATGAGAGAAAGCAAGTAAAGAAAGTTAATAATATTAGTCTCTTATTGTGTTTCTTTCTATAATGTGAGTCATATTTATAATACACAAACAAATGAAAATTCACTAATGGGTCTAATCATGGACCAAATATTCACAACACTCTTCCTAGGATGTCATTCGATAATATATCAGAAAAATACTATGGGACAAAACTATGATGAAGAAAAAAAGAGTGCATGTTACAATTATTTATCTCCTTTATGCAAACAATTATGTCTAAGATGATGAATTGGCCAATGAGTAATCATTTGTACTTGTTGTTCAAAAGTTTCACTTGACATGACTTGTAGAAGGATTTGTTCCATCTCTTTTACTATTATAATTTTCTTCTAAATAATTGCATGTGATATTATTTATGTAGAAACATATGGATAATTTTTTCTAGAAGAAAAGCCACAAATCTCTTGTATTTGTTGAATCACATATTTCAACTATAATGTATTTTTTATTTGTCTCATGTTGTACTAAAACTTTTTCATCATTTGATAATATTGTTGTGATTTGTTTCATAGATTTCTATGAAATTGTTGTACTTCTTCATGTAAGAAAATAGCTTCTTTTGTGATCTAAACTATTATGAGAATTAAACAAATAACCTATATTTCTAAGATAACAAAATATATACTTGACCATATTCCAATATCATTGTACATGTAAAGAAGTTTACATATCTAATAGATTAACAACAAATAATATTTAACAAATAATTAGCAAGATACATTAGTGTTTGATTGTACTATTATATGGTATTTCATAAATATATAGAAACAATCATATTTTCGAGTGCTCTGAAAAGACGTTGTTCACAGTTGGTGACTTTAAAATTATCAGTGTGCACAACTGATTTTATTTACCCTTGTAGAACCATTTTAGAACATTTGCTATATAAGCTTTATAATTCAAAAAAAATATCCTCAAATACGCATTTTGTAATCTTAAACAAATCTTTTTCTATGTTTTATATTCATCTCAAACTATTTCTTTAAATCATCATATTTCAAATAATGTCATTTTCATATCCTCATTTAAAAAATATTAATACGAGAATATCACACAATTTCTATCAAGATTGTTTGAACAGATAAAAAAAACTATTCATTTTGATTAAGTAATTGTTATGATAACATGCTTTATTTTATTTTATCACATTCTCATATAATCCATCAATACTACATACTTCGAGGAATATACTTCAGTCAATCATGTGATATTTTACATTTTAATCAATAATTTTCCTTTTATTAAATGACAATTTGTGATTAATCTTTCAAAATATTATTGAAAGTATATTTTCAACTTTGCTATCTTATGCAATCTTACATGAATGTTTGATTTTGAATTAGTAATTCTTCATAAACTACATCATATTTAGAGCATCTCTAACGGTGAACTCAATATGAGTTCATTGAATGGGGTACTACATCATCTTGAAGCAATTCATTCATTTTTTGCTCAAACGGTAAACTCAACACGATCCATTTAAATAGGTACTGCTATGCCACATCACTCTCGATCAACTCATTTATTTTTTTATTGTTTAACTTTTAAAAAACCATATTATATCCCATAACTTTAATTTATACATTAATATTTTATTTATATTCAATTTTATTATAACTTAAAATATTAATTTAAATATTCCAATTAATATTATTATACATTATTTTAATTTAAAATTAAAATAAAAAAATAATTTAACAGTTATAAATTAATAAAAAATAATAAATTTATTATTATTAATAAAATGTAGCGGTTATAATTATATTATTATTAAATTGTGAAAGTAGATAGGGTTCACCATTAAACGTGATATATTTATTATTATATGTAAAATAATTTAAAAAAAAAAGATAGCTGCTATGAAGCACTGTTCCTTCTTGACTGACACCTTGGCACAACTCCAACAGTGAACTCACAAAAAACTGAAAGTTAAGTATTTATACGCTAACGAACGAACTCATTTGGCTAACGTTGAAGATGCTCTTACGAAAGAGGGGCAAACAAATGCATATTTTGAGAAATCAATCTTACAAAGGTATTGGAACAATAGTTATTTACGAACAATATCACAATTATCTTGATAACCAATTATCCAAAATAATTCATTCTTTGAACAATCTTTTCAGTATGCTTTAACTTTAAATTTTAGTTATTCATGAACTATATCGTATATAATCATCATAAATAATAAATAAGGAAAATTATTATTTAAGCAACCATTGAGGGATGATTGATTAACCGAACATTATTTTTACTCAATTATTGGACAAGATATTTCACAAAGTTTAAATGAGAGAAAAAGGAGATTAAGGATGAGGAAGTGGGTGGTTGAGTTGAGATAGGAGTTGGAGGTTGAGAGAAAGTGAGAAACAACTAAGATGGGGAAAGCGAAAGTGATGTGACTGTTTTATTAAGATTTTTAATTTCAGTTATACATGTTAATTCAAAGGCTAAAAAGTTACCAAGTTTGAATATCTAGTACGGATTTGATATGATATTAATATAAAGATATCTAAATTTTTTGAAATTTAAGATATCATATGATTTGAATATATGAACAAAAAAATTTATTAAAAATTCTATAAATATAAAATATATATAAAGAAAAATGTATTCATCAATTATAATTTTTATAATATATTAAATTCATTTGTTAAAATATCATTAAAAGAATTTAAATAAATATTAATTTTATTCAATAGTTAATAGATTAAAAGCACTTCTAATTATTTTATCCATAAAATAAAGTAAAAAAGTTTTGAAGTCTCAATAAATCAAGAGATAATTTTTTTTAAATGAAGTCGCGTCGTTGGATCTTCATCCTAAAAAAATATTACCAATATTATTTATTAACATTAATCATCGTTGAAAAAAAAAATAATATTTTTTTCAAGTATTGTAATATGATATGAGTACATCACTTTATTATGAATATCTGAACTTCATAGTTAAAAAGAGTCACTATCACTCTCACAAGACAAAATATATCTCTTTCAATTGATAATACATGTATATATAGTACTAAAATAAATAGTCATATTTATTTTTAAATTTGTGATGTGTTGGTTTCTAAGTTTATTAAAATTACAAACACATTTCCATATTATCTTTTATTGATTTTAAAATGAAATTGATTAGTAAAATATATATTTGAAGATTAAATTAGTAAGCTAAAGACATGTTGAAAGAATATAATAAATAATAAAAAATATATTTAGATCTACACTTGTAGTTTTAACATTCTTAAAGATTATTTAAATAATATCTCACACATGTTTATGTACGGATATGTGCTCGTATATGACTAGGGATGAGAATATGTCAGATTCATCGACATGGGCTTACGATATATCATATGTTAGGTTTTGATCATTTTTTTTTTTCAAACGGCAACGTCAAATCTTCTGAAGAAGCCTATTTAGTTAAAAATATCATATTAACGACCAAATAATAAGTGTTTTAGACCTATTGAAATAAATAAATAAATTTTTTTTTTACTACTATGATAATTATTATATTTTAATTTTTTTTAGATACTCAACTTTTAGTAATTTATAAATAAATTTTGATTTTTTTACTATAATTTTTTACTACAATCTTCTTTAATTTTTGAAATATTTAAATGTATTGTTATAAAATAGAATTGAAGTAGAATGTGTATAAAGTCATATTCTTCAAAATGTCATGTTAAATATTAAAATAGAACTTAATTTTATTAACATGTTCATGTATTTAAATGTATGTTTATTGCTTATTCAAAAATATTAAAATGAAATATATTTTTAAGTAAGCTAACAAATAACTAGACTTCTATCAAGATTAGACTCAAACTTAAACAATAAGCATATAATAGACTATAAGTCAGACTTAAACCTTGACTTTTTGACAAGTCAAACTCATGTTATACACATGTAAAAATAATAAAACTTGCATACAATTTTATTCAAATATTTTTTTTTATTGGAGTTTTATTAAAATATCAAAAAATGTTATTTAAATGTCTTATTATAAAGAAATTCTGTAGAGGCCACTGTAGATTAAGTTTACTGCATCACACATTACTTGTATCAATTTTGTCAAGTCTCAGGTCAAAAGATCAATGTTGAGAAAACTCAAATTTTTTTCCCAGCTAATGCAGATCATCAACTTCGATATGAGATTATGCAACATACATGATTTATAGAATCTCCGAACTTGGAGAAGTATCTTGGGGCAAACATTACACATGGTAGGGTTCTAGCAATAGGTTTCAACATATCATTTATCATGTTCAAAGGCGTCTAGGTGGTTGGAAGCAACAACGTTTGAGCTTAGAAAGAAGAATTACTTTGAGTCTGTTTGTATTGAGTTGGAAAAATTACACCGAGTCTTTATATGGGAAGACATTGAGATAACTCTTAAGGCTCACTTGATTAGTTAGGAGGTTTGTTTTATACTTAAGGAGAATGGTGGTCTAAGCAACGGACTTAGTTAATAAATGGTGTTTTTCTTTGTAAAATACTTTGAAATTTATTACAAACTAAGTTGAAGAAGACTTTCAACGACCTAATAACCAAATTGAAACAATCATGCATCTTGTGAAGGAGATCGAGAATGGAAACAGTGTGAAGAAGAATGTACATGTGTTAAGACCAAAAATCATGCATGTCCGTTTGAGCCGATCAAATAGCAATTGCATCAAGCTCAATTGTGATGGTACTTACAAGAGCTCTACATCCATTGCTCTCACCGTTGAGATGTGGAAAAAGTTGTGTGAGTTGGAGTTTGTTTGACAAGAGAATATTACAAACTCAGTGATCGAGGATGACTCCAAAGTCTTGATAGACATTCTCTATCAAGATCAAGTGAATGACCATATTTTTCCAATCTTAATTCGTCTAATCAGAAAGATAACTTAGCGGAATTAACATGTCAAATTCAATCATACATGGCGTGAAGGAAATCGTTGTGCATATTGGCTAGTCTATTATAGTCTTACATTAAACAATATTGAACTCTTTGTTCTCCCAACTCTCCCGTCGGATGAATTAAAAATCGTCTTAGTTGAGGATATTATAGGGTCTCTTTCACTAGACTTATTAGAGTTGTTTGTTAATTGTTTTTGTTCCTTTTTCTCTATGCCTTTATGCCCTCTTTTGTACCAAAAAAAAAAGTTTGATTATAAAGAAAAATTTGTTTTCTTGAGTCAATATTAAATAAAATTTGACAACAAATCAAAATATATATATATATAATTTGGATTATAGAAAACACATTTAGTTAAATATTAGACAATTTGATTGGCATCATGTTTACTAGGTAAGAAAATTAAATTATAAAACTAATCATTAAAATTAATACAACTTTCGATAATAAAATCAACATAAATGAAAGATTAATAACAAACGTTAAACATGACAATCACTTTTGAAACATCTACTCTGCTATAAGATTAAAAAAAAATACATATTTTTAATAAATTTTAAACTTTTTGGTAAAGTTAAAACTATTATTATTTCTAAATTTAGTAATAAAATAAACAGCAATGTTAAATAGTACAATAAACTTTTTCACAACAAATAATTGAAAATAAAATATTCATTTAAAAAATTAATCATACATAAAGATAATTAAAAAAGAATATATATAACTTGTTGGATTTAAATAATGTTTTTAGTGGTAACCTTTAACATTTGTGTAAAGAAATTGTCAAGAAAATATCGAAAAGAGTGACAGAGAAAGACAACACATAACATGAAATACAACCACGTGAACGAGGCATTTGGCAAAGAGGGAATCACGCCCTACATGATTGGTTGGTCCTCCTCAATCCTCATCCATGCATTTCATTCATCTCTTTTTTATGTTTCTTAATTTATGTGGACAGACACATGTGAATAAACAAGTTAGAATAATTATGTCAACTTCTAGAACCGATAGTTCGATTCCCATTTGTAATTGATTTGTAAGATTTATGAGTCACATATGTAATTAATTAATAAAGTGTATTAGGGTCATTATATAATTAGTTAATAAATTAGAGGTCAAATAATATATAATAGTTTATGGCTAAAGAGCATAATAATTATGAAAATTAATAGTGTAAATACCAGACGGTTTCTAATTTAATGAGGGGCTGAATTAGTAATACTGCAATTTGGGATATAACTAATAATAGTTATATATAGGGGTAGTGGTCCCCAAGACAAACACTATTCAGTTTCACAAACCTAAGGAGAAAACTCTCTGTTCCTCTGGTTCTCTCTATCCCCATCAAGAGAGCAAAGTCTTCAGGTTATTTTGCTGAGGAAGATCACCAAACCCATTGACTTTATCATCATCATCTCAAGATTTCATCAATGTCAATTCCCACAGGTACGCTTCCGCCTTTGGTTATTCGTCATGTAATTAACATGGATTATTGAGCATAAGGTTGTAGGATTTGTATCCAACATGATTTACTTATAGTGAATTTATATTAATTATTAGCTTTAATTATTCTAGAGATGTACCTAGTCTATTTTGATACTTTGTGTCCGTAAATTAAATATATTTGTATATTCAATCGTTAAAGTTGTCAACAATTTATAATTAGTAACTTGAATTAATTTTTTTTCTTTCAAATTGTAAGAAGTTATATAAGTAAGTATTGTACATGTTTAATTGGGATCTGATTAGTAACACCCTTAGAGATTGAACAGTATAAAAATAATAATTTAAACACTAAAAACAAGACTTTCTATTGTAATTGTTTGACGAGTTATAGTTCTTAGCCATCTAATTTTGTTTGATGAATAAAATTGTTTTATACGTTAAAATTAGTTCTGTAATATAATCTGTTTAATTTGAAATTAATAGCTACAATTAACTATTACATAAATCTGGGTGTTTTTTTTTAATGCAGGAACGCGGCCTAAAATTTCGAGTTTTTCCTCGAATTCAATGGAGTCGCCACCAAAATTTATTTTAAAATAGGGAAAATATTGGGAAACCCTTAAAAATATAAAAAAAATATAAAAAATGGTCTTTGATACCAAATTTTGAATTCCGGAGTCGATTATGCGTAGGGAAGGTATTAGCACCCTACGACATCCGCTAAAAAACGGTTACCTATAATTAATTGTGCAAAATTATATCAACTTAAATATACTTATTTTTTATTATTAAATATGAACATAAATTATTTTTATAAATGCGATAAAAACGTATTTAAAAGAGTAAAAAAAAAAGTTTTTTTATTATTGTGCTTGACAAGAGTATGATCTTGCTCCTACGTATCTCCCGGTGCGATGGAGAAATCAAAGCTACGTAGTTCTTGGTAGAAAATGTGGATGTGTTGATTGCTTTTAAATAAATGGTATTTTTGTTATTTTTTAAAAAAATTAATTTTGACAAACATAAAGAAATAAACTTTCTTGATTTAAATAATTATCTTAAAATATGAATTTTAAGACGATCGAATTGTACAACTTGTGTCTCAAAATTCAAGGAGTAAAAAAGATGTCACATCTAATTTAATCCTCTTAAGAGTATTTTATTTTCATTTTTTAAATTGAATTTCAAAACAAACAAATAATTTAATTTGTATCTTAACAACTCCCATATTAAATAATAATAATAATAATAATAATAATAATTAAATAAATTTTTAAAAGAAATAAGTTTTAGAGTTATCAAAATATATAATTTGTATTATGTAACTCCGAGATTAAATAATTTTTATGATTAACTTGTTTATGATTTTTTTTAGTTTATTAATTTATTTGTGATTATGAGATTTTAGAACCATCAAATTGTCACAATTTGTGTTCTAATAACCCGAATATTAAAAAGATGTCACATCTAATTAATTTTTAATAAAAAATTTGTTACAATTTTATTTTTATTTTTCTTTTTAAAATAAGAATGCTGAATATTAAATAATGTTTAAATGATTCTTCGAAATAAAAATAGTAATAAACACGAAAATAAAAATAGCAATCAAAGAAAATATATGAACTTGTAGCTTAAAGTAAAAAATAATACTAGCTATAAATGTAATCCTCTTTTAAATTATTTTGTATTTTAATAAGTTAAAAAATAAAATTTATTTTAATATTAAATAACACAAAAAAACTAAAAATATAAAATAAATGATATTTATAACCTTTTAATTGTGCCCATAATTATTTATATTAAATAGAATCATCAACATTAAATGAAATAAATACATATAATAATTATTTAATGTAAAATAGTTGGCTTCAACATGAAAACGTAAGTATCAGCCCAAATCCAAAATAACACAGAAAAGCACTGTTTTTGTTAAGTTTTTAGAAATCTCAGTTTTTTTGGTGCAATGAGCGTGGACCAGATTTTCAACAAAACATCTCATTTTTTCAGAAACGATATCAAAAATAAAACAGATTTCAAAACGATATAGGCTAAAGCGAAGAAGAGGTGTGTCCATCGTATAAATTAAAGTCCTGGGTTTTACACTGCTTTGTCAACTAGATCAAGCAAACTCATTCAAGGAGGAATGAGAGATGGGATTTCTGTGAAAATGCAGAGAAATGTGAAAATGCAGAAGGAAACGTGCTACGGAAAGGAAATGGGTTTATGTGAAAATGCAGAGAGATGTGAAAAATGCAAAGGTGCGATGGAAAGAAAATGGAGAGATGTGAAAATGCAGGAAATGTGCAGAAATGGAGAGATGTGAAAATGCAGAGGAAACAGTGCCATGGAAAGAAAATGGAGAGATGTGAAAATGCAGGAAACGTGCAATGGAAAGGAAACTTGCAATGGAAAGGTGGGATGGGATGTCTACAACTTTAATATTTTTTATATATATATATTTTTTTGTATTTTTAACAAAATTAAATTATTACAATTTTTTATAAATAAATATATTTTTTTAAATTACTTTTATTTTATAGGATAAAATTCAGGTATTACAGGAACTATAGTAAGAGAGACTTAGAAAAAGAAAAATCGGTGCGTGTTTTCTTTTATAACGAGTCCCTAATTTATTTAATCTTAATCTAACCCATATAATTAGTTATTTTTTAGACTGCCAAAAAAATTTTATTAGTTATTTTCATTTCTCATAATAATAGTTTATTGTTTTCATATAGAATAACCATTTACAATGATTAATTCTATAGTGCAAAAGTGATAAATTTTGCACTATGTATGTATTTGTTTCTACAATTGACTTGTACATTATTTATCTAATAGTAAAAAATAAACTTGTACATGACACTAGACTATTTTATTTTTAGACATTAGATAGATAATTTATAAGACACTTTATAATAAAAAAATTATCAGATACTTTGATATATAATTTAATTTTATCAAGTTTTCTTGATTTTGACTGAGTCAATGGTGATAAACTAATTTTTAAGAACATCTACACCTAT
>JBBPBT010001311.1:95599-122375 GCA_037974875.1 Cicer bijugum | reverse complement strand
TTAACTTTTTTTTTTTTACATAACAAATAAATAATAGTAGTTATTAGTAAAAATCCTTCAACTTATGAGAATATGCAATTTCATTTCATGATATAATATAGTTATTTTTTGACAATATGACTTGTCTCTTCACAATATGAGTGTTAAGAAAATTACTTGTTTATTCACATAAATAAATAAATAGTGTTTATGCACACTCATACAGATATATAAATATAAAATAAAATAATATATATTTTTGAAATATTAAATGATGTTTATTTTTGTCTACGATAAGGAAAATATTCTCTCGAGCATTAACTATGACATTGACTTATCAAGTGGTGGGATCCGATACATTATTTTTCTACTGGTTGTTTGTTATAGAGTTGGTGATTTTTTTTTTTAAATAATTTATAGAATTGGTGAATAGAATCACTGTCCTATTTATAGGAAAATAGGACTTTCAATTACATAAATAAAAATGGTTTTTTTTATAGGAAATGTGATGCGTAACATTTCAGCTTGTAGATGAAAATTTATTATGATCCATTATAAGATGATGCTCTTGTTTTTCTTAAACAGTAGAGAATAATAATTTTAGTAGAATTTTGAATTTTTTCTGTTTAAAAAATAATAAAATTATCATGTAAACGAAAAAATAAAATATTTTTTTTTTTGAAAATATGATGTGTAACATTTCAAACTGTAGATGAAAATTTATTGTGATTTAGTAATTTGTATGACATATGTGGAATCATTTCGCCAAAATCATATGACCATATTTTTTTTTAAAAGTTTTACATCTAAAAATTATTTTAATTGGTATTTGTTTTGTTTTTTCTTAAAATGGAAGTGAATTCATGTATATAATCATGCATTTCGTGCACTACGCAAAAAATAGTATTTTACAGCATTTTATTTAAGCTATCTACGACAGTTTTTAAAAAAATTAAGTACAGTAAAATTTAGCGCTTTAAAAAGATACAACAACGCTCTTTAAAATAAAAAGGCGATATAAATCCCTTCTAAAAAGATGTTGCTTGTTGTACTAGTTTTATAGTGTTTTTCAAAAACAGCGCAATAATAAGTGCATTCTTATGCACGTTTTACAACATTTTTTCAAAAAAAAAACGCTGTAAAACTAGTACAACAAACATCAAACAACACAATCAGACAACAGACTTGTAACTTTACATATTGACACAATCAGTTTACAAACAATACATGATATTGACACAATTACATATTTTTTACATTTACATATTCACAAAAACACATAATTATATAATTTTACATATTCACAACAGAACCTTGCAACACAATACATATTTTTTACATTTATATATTTACAACCTTGCAGTATGCCAATTTCCCAGCAAATATATACATAGTTTATATAAAAAAATCAAAATATAATAAAAATATCGTACCATTTCTAGGATTATAGTTTGATTCATATCAATAATCTTCTTCAAGAATTGCAATATATAATACTCGCAATCTATGTTGTTAGTTTGACGAGGGTACTATAAAATAAAAATATAAGTCAATAAATATTTGTAAATTGATTTTTAATGAAATTTTAAAGGTATATATTTTAAACATTTATTAGAATCTATGTAATGTTATTTGACTTTTGTTTCATTACTGTAGCACCCATTTGAGCTCGAAAAACTTGTAAAGCACTATCAAATAAATGTGATTATTATAACATTAACAAACACATTATTTATATATCTATGTAAAAATAAATGAATATTACTTATGTGTCGAAGATAGTCTTTATATACGAGTGATTGATGTAATGGTCGTGCAAGGGATCTAAATAGTATATAACTTCAAAGGTCGCATTTATTGCAAACAACATCCAATGTGCCCTAAATTCGTAGCAATATAAGTTCAACATGCATTTTAGTAACAATAAAAAATTAATAAATATAATACCTAAAAAGTGTGAAGAAATACGTATGGTTCATAGGATTACGACTTCGTTTAAGAAGGAACGACGAGAATGCGCAAATATACGGACGGTTCGTAGGATATAGTAGGGTTCCCAATAAGAAGAGTATGTAATAATGTTCGTAGGGATAATAACAAAGATGGAGATGGTTCGCAATGGAGATGATTGATAATATGGTTCGTAGGGATAGTAGGGTTCGCAATGAGAAGGACAATGAAGAAAACGAGGACACTGAAACGTAGTAAAGTTTATGTAATAAAAAGAAAACTGAAGCGGTTTATTGTTATATATAAAATCTTATTACAACACTTTTTTAAAAGAGCATTGTAAAAGACATCCTTATTTTATTTTTTAAAAGCCTATTACAACGCTTTTTTAGAAGTCTTTTATAGCATTTAACAAAAATCGCTGTAAAAGACCTCCATATTTTATTTTTTTAAAATTTATTACAGCGCCTTTTTAGAAGTCTTTTAAAGCGTTTGTCCAGTAAAAGACTTCTTTATTTTATTTTTTAAAAACCTATTACAGCATTGTTTTAGAAGCCTTTTAAAGCGTTTGTCCAAAAGTGTTGTAAAAGATTTCCTTATTTTATTTTTTAAAAATATTTTACAACGCTTGTATAAAAAGCGCTTTAATAAATCATTTAATTATGTGAAAACGCAAGTCTTTTACAGAACTTGTCAAAAAAACACTTTAAAAGCTATGTAACATAGGTTGGGAGCGTTATATTTTACAGCACTTGTTTTTAAACGCTCGAAAAGCGCTGTAAAATATTATTTAAGGGCGCTTCAATTTACAACACTTTTGAAAAAATGTTGTAAAAGCCTTATAAACATTGTTTGCAAGTGTTATGTGACCCTATATGACCCAACAACAGCGCTTGTCAAAAAAACGTTGTTGTATCCTCCGTCATTTTTATAATATTATACAACAATGGTTGTATTTAATAAGCGTTATAAAAGGTGCACTATAAAATTTCATTTTTGGCATAGAATTCTTTTGTAAACTATATCATTGCACTTGTGTCTTTAATGAGATTTTAAATTTAAATTCAATCAACTTTTATGCTATAAAACACCATAAACCATCCCCAATAAATCAATTATTTGTGGATCTTATTAAGAACAAAACTAAGTGATTTTGTTTTGTTAACTCATTAAATTTATGACAAGATTAATCAAAAACATGAATATGATATCTACATAAATATTTAATATACTTAACTATGAGTTTGAATAAATAATATTCAATTTTTTTTATATTATTACGTGTGAGTTTTAATATTATTTAAACATCACATCTTAACCCAAAATTTTAAGACATTTAAATTATAAATCATTATCTTTATATATTCAATACAGACTCCATTCCTTATCAATGTTAGACTAACTACTTATAATTGAATATCCAATCAAGTTATGGTCATGTTGCTATCTCTAAAAAGGTTAGCTAACTTTGCAACCAATAATTTCATACTATCATATTGCCCACAATATTCACGAGGTTGTCGATTATGTGTCTTTTCCCCTCGTTATGTGTAATTTCATACCATCATATTGTATTTATGAGGCCATACGAATAATGTGTAATTGATCTCTTTACGACGACGTCATGGTTCATAAAATTGGACCCAAGGCACATGGGATGAACGTACCAATAAATAAAATAATTCTGTTAATGCGCCTTCAAACAAAAGAAAGGGACAGGTGTCAATTGACTAAAAAAAGGCAGGTGTTAATAGAATTTTGATTTATATAACAATGATTGTAACAATTTTCTTGGATTTGGGAAGGGAACCATTAAATTTGAGTAACTTTATGATGAATTGTTCGGTATAATTTATTTTAAATTATAATGATTATTGATATATTATATTAATAAATAAGTACATAAAGTTTTATTTAAATTTAAATTTGTAATTATATAATATAATCTTTGATTTATTTATGCTTTTCAAAAATTTATTATATATTTATTTAAAATTATTTATTGAAGTATTAAATTATTTTAAGATGTTATAAAAATTTATAAAATTTATTTATTTAATAAGAATTTTTAATTTGACGTTTGAATTAATAAAATTTATTTTTATAATAAATTATTATGTAGAATAATTTTAAAGGAGTCAATAAACCTCCACTAAGTTTTAAAAATATACCTATATATATAAGTGATTAAAATTCATCAACATTATATTTTTCATATAAAAAGGTGTATCAAAATTAATTTCTTAAAAACTTAAGAACATACTTAAGTTATGTATTCTCCACCAACAACACGGCAGAGTTAAAATCGATTTGGTCTCACCGTAGAAGTTTCACTTTCATACCCTCTACTCTAAATCTCTACAAAAGAAAGGTAGAGTAAATTGAGTTCTACTAAAGATTTTGACTCTTTCCACTCTCTATTAAAAAATAAACTAAACATAATTTTTTTTTAAAATATTACATCTCTTTTACTCTCAGGTACCCGAACTAAATGGATCATAAAAGTACCTTTTGTAAAAAAGAAAAAAAATTATATATTTAGTTATTTGAAATTGTTTTTTTTCTTCTAAGAAAGTAAACTTAGAGACAAATATTTCTTATTAAATTGTATCTCATGCGAACTCCTATTTAACTTGCTTAGAGATAAAGTTGGAAATGAACAATTTTATATATACATACCATATCTAATCATCTCTTCAAATCGATTTGTTTCCTTTTACTAAAATAAGTTATTTTGATTTTGATTTTCTTGTTTTCTTGTAATTTTGTCGTCTGAGTGCAACGTTATTGTATTTTATCGTCTTAGTGCAATATTTTTGTTTTCAGCCTTGTTGCAGTGTTTTTTGTTTGTTTCAATTATGCACTTTATGTGTTCGTTGAAATGATTAAAAAAGACTCACTTAGTCGGTATCATATTTTGAGTAATGAGTTTATCGAGGTACCAACACTTGGTCGATTTGGTCATGTCAAATACCCCCTATAGTCGAGATGAGAAAACACTAGCAAATATTTTTTCGATGGTGGATGATATTAAAGATTGTAGGTTGCATTACTTTTGATCGTTGATAATAAGTAGAAGAAATTAGTTTAGTTGATAGGATTAAGTTTTTAGTTAAGTAATTTCTTATTGGTTTATGAAATACTTATGTGTATTGTTATATTTAAACAACTTTTCTCGTCCACTCTCTTTCGTAGACATACCAATTTTAATTTTTTTTCCTTATCATATTCAGTCCCCCAAATTGATCACTTCAACGGGTTCTTGATAAAGTTGAATTATCTTAACTTCATATTCCATTAGCCTTTCTAATTCTGGGAGAGGTTCACAATCTTCATCCGTGTGATTAATTGGGCGTTCAAAATTATAAGAAGGGGTTCGTTCTAGCGCTGCTATTTTCAATAGATTCATTTTCGACTCTACATTATTAAAATTAAGAAGAAAAGTAAAAAACGAAAATTTGAATAAAGATTGTCATTTCAAGAAAAAGAAAAGAAAGAATAATAGTTGGAGAACTCAAAAATGCATTTAATAATAATAAGTATGTATTTTAAATACATGCGCCATAATTAGTTATTCTTATCGTCTTTGGCAGAGCAAAAGAAATTGAAATATATTATTACTTTGAACATGAATTTTGTCAGCTTCTTTTTCAAGCACTGTCTTTTTGCAAGTCTCTAGTACTTTTATAGCATGATTCAGAGCTTCTTTCTCTTTTTCTCCTTGACCCTCCTTTTTTTCTAGTTTGTTCAGGAACGTAGACTCGACCACTTTAAGTCATCTCACCAATCTTTGAATATTGATGCCATCGGTTTCTTTAGGTCCATAACTATCACTAGATTGATGATTGGCCAAATGGGTTGTGACCTCATAATCTCATGGTACCGTCTTGGTATTTTCATAAGGAAAAAAGATTGGTGCTTGGACAATTATTGGATTTGATCTACTTGGAGTTAGCTTAAGATCCTTTTTTCTATAGAGGATTTCCAAATGTCTTAGGAAAGATAAATTATTTTCAAAGCACGGCTCTATTGTCAACACATGATCATCTTTTACACAACTTACCTATATAAAATTCCCATCCATTAATTCTTTAAGGAATTCCTTGAGCTCTTCACATTTTTGTATGGAGCATGAATCAGTTGGGTAAATGCCACAATATTAACCTCCTTGTTAATCGTCTCAACCAAGTTTAACTTGCATAGCTCAATCTCATATCATGATCATGTCATAAAAGTTTGATGACATACTCTCAATCAACTTATAATTAAAAGGGCGACTGAATAGTATCCATGAACATACTAACCATTTCTCTTTTCAATAAAGGATGATCTACGTGTGATGTCACTTCTCTCCACCGTTGTGCATATTATTTGAATATTTCATTGTCTTTTTTCAAAGAATTTTACAATTGCATCGTGTTAGAGGTCATGTCAATGTTGTACATGTATTATTTCAAGAAGACATCAATCAAGTCTTTTCTCAAACGAATTCGATTTCGCTCAAAATGCATATCCCAACTTAATGATGCTCCACTTAAACTATCTAAAAAAAATGAATGAGAAGTTTGTGATTATGAACATGAGAAGTCATTTTTCTACAATACATGGTCAAATGATTTTTAGGACATGTGACACCTCTGTATTTTTTAAACTCAGGTACCTTGAATTTTTGAAGGGATCGCCACATCGAAAATCAAACACGGATCAAAAGCTTCAAGACCATAGACATTATTCCCTTGAATTATTTTTATTCGTTCTTTTAAAACATAGTTTTTTTTATTGTGTATCACCACCGATAAATTGAGGTTGTTGTCAATTTCTGTTAGCATTAAAATGAGGTAATTGGGGTGCAATGAATGAAATATTTTTTGATGATATGGTGTTCTAGGGTGGCACGTAGCTCAGAAGAGATAGATTTGTGATTGGTTTAGGCTTTGGGAGTTGATAGTTGATTGGTTTAGGTTGTTGTCTATAGGATTGATGACTAAGGGTGAAATATAACCAAGTGAAAGACCATACATAAGAAATTGCAGAGTTGTACGAAATTGTTGGATAGTATGAGTAAAGCCTCATTCACATTCAATATTGCTTGTATGTTCACAATGAGATGATAAAATTTAAATTATGTTCCTGTCAGATAATTTATCACAAGAATTGCTTCACTTAACACAATTATATAACTCCATAATGCTATACTAGGCTATGAAGCAAGGCAACTTAAAAAAATCATCATGGTAAAAAAAAGGGCAACTTAATAGTAAGGAGAAAATGTTTGACAAGGGGGAAAACAAAGAATCACTAATCTTGTTGACTAAAACTTGACATTCATAAAAAACTAATCTTGTTGATTGAAACTTAACATTCATACCTTTTTTTTTTCACCCCATATACTTGAATAAATGAAGGGACTCAAAATAACCATCCAAAGGGTATAATTTGAACCAACGAGTTCTGTGCGGAAAATTGTATCCATACACTGTTGGAGCTCCATATATAACAGTGATAGCAACGCACTTTGCAGTACATACAAACCACTGAAAACAATTTGAAATAAAAGGGGAGGAGGGTAAATACAGATGAAACAAACACTTATGAACAACACGATGCAGCCTTAGATCCTTCGGTGGGTCTATCAACAAGAACCATCCCTGCTGGGTTTTGAGATGGCTGAGCCCTTGGTAATCTCTTGGCTGTTTATACAGGCAATTGTAAGTTAGGCAAGTAATCAAAGTTCAGCAGTTTATGGAAAAAGAAATGTTGTTTAAAAGCATTGTATGATCATAAAATGTAGATCAATTTGCATTTCTAGAACATGAACTTTAACATAAATTCAGAATATAAAGAGTAATAAAATAACAAAATAAATAATATTTGATACGCCACAAACATAAATTGGAAGCCTGCTAGGCACAGAAGAAAAATAATCCAATCATGTTGCAATGAAGTGTAATAAGGACACAAGGGAAAATATTTGGCAACATTAAAGAGACCAAAAATACAAAAAATGGACAGAAGACCAAGTTTCACAAACAAGGTATGTCGCGAGAAGGTTCAGAAAAATGCACCATCATGGCTTAGGCCTACAACCAATTAGAGAAGATTTTATGAATTATGAAAAGGTTCAGACAACTGCACCATGGCCTATAACCAATTAGAGAAGATTTTAGGAATTTAACTTCACTCAGTTGAGAATTTAATAGCAATGTCTTTGGGCTGTGAAGTGGAGACAGATATTTTCTCAATCCTTCAAGATAGCTGTCCCACTCACAGTCATCTGATTCGAATACTCTCCCGTACGTGGTACGGGTACACAATTTGCAACTCTTGAAATATTGGGTATGTGGGGATATAGATAATCAATACACTATTGGGTTCGTGGTACGTTTTAATATTTTAATTTTTATCTAGTATAGTTAAAAAAAAAATAAAGTACTTACTAAAAAATATAAAATAACATCAACAAAAATTAAATTGCTTAAAAAAAATAAAAATTAACTTGAAATGTGAAAAGACTAAATTTGAAATTTGTTAGGTAGTGTTAAGTCAATTAAGCATGTAGGAAGTGTGGAACAAGCCTTTTTCAATATTTATGTATGTTGTTTTTAAAGGAATCATAACTAATATGATTAACAATTTTTTAACACATTAACAATTATAAAATGAAAAAGTAATTAAACTCAATAATTAATAACAATACCATTAAGAATAGTCCCAAATAAAATATTGTTTTGACAGCATATAGCTTATAGTCTCTCTAGTTTAAGTGTTCAAATTGGTTAACCCGTTAAAATAGTCCCACATCAGGAATTTATCTATAAAACAGCATCACATCACCTTAAGAAAGGTACTATGGGAGCAGATACATTACACTTTACAGCAATAAATGCTGTCAACTTTCCTGGTTCATTATAGTTTTTTAAAGACTGGTCAATTGAGTTGACCAATTTCTATGATCGTCCAAACTTAGGAGTTTGTGAATTCTGTACGAACCAATTCGTGAAAGTACCAAAAATTGTTACGCGCGAACCAATTTGCAGATCGCTAAGGGGCCCAGCAAATTATGTTTCTATGGTCCCATTCCTTGGGCTAATATTGTTCTTTACTTTTTTCTCTAAGGGATTCAATAAAAAATAGGCTTAATTGTAGTTTTGGTCCTCCTATTTTAGCTGAATCGTGAAAGTAGTCCCCCTATTTTATTTCTCATCAGTTTTGGTCCCCAAACAGAATTTTAGTCCAAAACTTGATGAAATTTTATTTTTTTTTTTGCATTTATTTAAATCACATCATGCCTCAAGATCTCATTTGCAACAATTGTATCTGAAATTTATGATCATAAATGGTGTAGTACAACTTTAAAAAATGAAATTTCATCAAATTTTGTACCAGAATTCTGTTTAGGGACCAAAACTGGAAATAAACAAAATGGGGGGACTACTTTTGCAATTTAACTAAAAAATAATAATAAAACAAGAACAGCATTCAGCAGCCTAAAGTATATATAATACAAATTGACTCACCTATTTCATAAAATACATCATTAACATTGGCTGCAGATTTGGCAGAGGTCTCCATGAAAAACAAACCATTTTCCTCAGCGTATACACGTGCTTCCTGCATTACCAATGAATCAAAAGTGATAAACCAGTATGTCCAAGAAATATGATTATTCATCAAGGTATATCGGTTCTATAAACTATGAAATTATCAAACATGTACAAGCTACCCATCATAAAAGAATGCAAACACGCTGCAATGGTAAATTACATATTATAGCATCTATTGTGTCAAAATTGAAGATTTATGATTAGTAGAAAATTAGCAAGATGGTAGTACAACTATCCTACGGGACAAAATCAGCAAGCATCACTGTAGATAAACCATTTAAGCCAGTTTGTCCAATTTAACACTGTGCAGGCAAAATTACCATTTATAGTAGTTGTTTTATGAAGATTGAAAACCTTGAATTCTACCCCCACATTCTTGTGTTGGAAAAATTTATGTGGCTTTCAAACAACTTTCAAAAGCAATATCAATTTGTGAAATCTGACAATGGAAACATTGTGTTTTATATTATACCTGTGACTAATTTCTTGTCCAAAATTTCATGTGGACATATCAATCCCTGTTGCTCTGTTATTTATTTTTAGGCATAACATGTGTCATAGTTCTTTTTTATATACTTTGCCCAAAATATTGTTGAAGAAAATAAAAGACAATATTTTCATATTTTATTGCTACAGCCCTAAGCTATTTATATAGGAAAATAAATTACAATAGTAATACTGAGTAATAATGACAAAATCATAAAATAAAAATAAACATAATAATATAAAAGAAAAAATAAAAAAGAATCAAATCTAATTTCACTTTATTCTTCAACACCCCCCTCAAGTTGATGCGTAAATATTTGTCATGCTCAACTAGGCTATAAAAGTCGTTCAAAATTGAGTCTTGCCAAACTTTTAGTCAAGATTATCAGCAATTTGCTGATTGGAAGTCACAAATGTTAGACATATAATTCCAGCATCAATTGTTTCTTTTATGAAATGGCGGTCAATCTCAATGTGTTTAGTTCTATCATGTTGCATAGGGTTGTAAACTATACTTATTGCTACTTTGTTATCACAGAACAATTTTAAGGGTGAGTCAACTTTCATGTTCAGTTCGTCCAAGAGTTTACGAATCCTTAAAAGTTCACAGATACCTTGAGCCATTGCTCTAAATTTAGCTTCTACACTGCTTCGTTCAACAATCCCTTGTTTCTTACTTCTCCAAGTAATTAAATTTTCCCAAACATAGGCACAATATCCAATGGTGGATTTTCTATCAGTAATTGATCATGTCCAATCAGCATCTGTAAATATAGAGATCTATCTGTCATTAATTTTCTTGAAGCACAAACCCTTTCCAGGATTAGATTTCAAGTACCTTAAGATTCGATAAATTGCCTCCAAGTGTTCTTCATAGAGAGACTGCATGAATTGGCTTACAACACTCACAGAAACTTCCATACCGAAAAAATATTTAAGCGTGCTTAAATCTTTAATCTCAAATTATTTTGCCAAATTTTTCTTCAATCTCCTCATCTCAACAATGTTATCTCCTGTGAAAATAATATCATTTACATATACCAATTAGAATTGCAATTTTACCAACATTAGAGAACTTTATGAACAAAGTATGGTTTGATTGTCCTTGCATATATCCTTGCCTTTTGACCAACTGAGTGAATTTTTCAAATCAATCGTGATTTGAAATCGAAAATTTGAAAACAATTCTGAGTGTCAAAAATATGTTTCTTTAACAGCCTCCCAAACTTCCTTCGCAGTAGGCAAAAACATAAAAGGTTTTCTAATCGCTGATTCCATCTTACTAAACAGCCAAGCAACAATAACAGATTTCTCAAATTTCCAAAACATGTAATTCGGATGAATTAGGAAACCATATTTTTCACTAAGTTTCTCGATGAGGGCATTAGAAGTTCTCTTATGGCCAAAAAAATTGAAAAAACCTGTTCATCCGCAACTGCCTAAACCAATATTGTCGGCGTTGTTGACTACTTTCTGATTTTTCACCCAAATCATCGTTGTTGGTGTCGCCCTTATCCACAAAGATAAAAAACAAGTAGGGTGGACCCTTTAACTCAGTTGGCCGCTACACGGCATAAAACAAGTAGGATCGACCCTTTAGCTCTGTTGGCCAATACCATAAAGCATAAAGTTGCATAAAACAAGTAGAGTTGACCCTATAGCTCAGTTGGTTAAAGTGTCACAAGGTCCGAGGTTTAACCTTTTAGTTTTTAGCTCAAATCGTCACAAACCTTTCAGTTTTTAACTCGGTTGTTTAAATCGTCGGAGGTTTAACCCTTTTAGTTTTGGAGCCCCAACCCCCACGGGTTTGTGGAACCCTAACCAAAATACCATGAAGAAAGTAAAAGACAAAATACTTTCATATTTTATTACTACAGCTCTACCTTATTTATATAGGAAAAGAAATTATAATAGTAAGACTGAGTAACAATGACAGAATCATAAAATAAAAATAAACATAATAATATAAAATAAAAGAGAATCAAATCTGATTTCTTTTTATTCTTCAACAATTGTTATAAGATCATACTTCTTGATAACTGATAAAATGGCATAAAAAGCAATATTGGAGAACAATAACACTTACTTCAGCTGTAACTTTTCTTTTTTCTTCCAAGTCACATTTGTTGCCTGCAAAAGCCATGACCATGTTTGGATTGCCTGCAACAACACCAAAAATTAGAGAATTATTTGACAATCTAGTTATGCAATTAGTACCGCTATCACAAACCCTGTATTACTAGAGGAAAATCAAAAGTAGCCCATATTTCATGTAATACATCAGCACAAACTCTCAAATCAGAGTCTTAATTTTTCAATATAGGAATTAGCACCTACTGTAGGTTGATCAAGAATGTACATCATTGATAATGAAATCCTTCTAGTAACATGTACCGTTGAAAAAATAACTAGATATTTATTCAAATTATTTAATATCATATGTAACTTTTTTTTTTTTTATGAAATATCATGTAACTTGTTACACTCAAAAGTTCAATATGTGTATTTGGTTCACTGTAAATGGTATCTTGAATCTCCCTAACTAATTAGTATTTACAATGTTTTCATGCACATAATCCTTCTGATAAAATATAAAAAATTACATAAGGAGCATTGACATTGATGAATGTAGCAAAAATTATTTACAAGTAGGTAGCATCCAAAAGTTCACAAATGGTTATGTACATAGCTTAATCTCCTTTTGCAATCTATCAATTCTATTCCTTTTTAGAAGAAAAAATATTCTGGAAACCAATTAAGTTAATACCTTGCTTTTGAAGCTCCTGGACCCACTTCTTAGCTCGTGAAAAGGAATCCTAAAAATAGAAGATAGAAGTAATCATGTTAAAAAATATTAAGAAAATAGATGATTAAAATGTTAAAGGGTATTGGGCCCAACCCAACCACAAGGCAAAAGAAAGAACCCTGTTAACATATTTGATCTCTTCCACATTTAGGGAAAATATGATTTTTCCTTATAGAAATTCAAAATATGTTGTTGATTCATTATACAGTACTCAATTTTCAAAATTTTACACCAATTATAGTTTGACGTTCAGCATACTAATTCCAAATCTAGAAATATATATCTTGTCAAATTTCATAGGACCTTGGATAAGTTATGTTAGAAATGAAACCAACCATGAGTTATGTTAGAAATGAAGGTTGCTTATTAATATGGTATCAGCTTCCTTAACTAAGTGGTCAAGAGTTTAATCCTTGCTTCTTCCCATTTTCTAAGAAAAACATAATTTCAATACAAGACAGGGAGGTTGGACCTATGCATCGTCCATACTTTAAGCCAAAACGGCTCTTGCTTGAGGAGGCGTATTAGATGTAATAAAACCATTTATGAGCCTTTACCTAACACCTTAAGCTTTAGGAGAGCTGTTCATTTTCAAACTTGTCTACATAGACTCCGTACATTCATTAGCTTTGAGAAGAAGTGATACCATGGATTAGAATATGTGGCCTCTGTGCATACAATAGTTATGAGAATTGTTCTGGAATATAAAGTAATGTTATTCCCTGATGAGGAGCATATATAGCATGTTAAAAGTTGGATATGATTTGATAATAGGTATCATTCTGGATACTACACTCTGTACTTATTAAACATCTGGGTCCAAATTGTGTTTCTCTATACTCCATTTTAAGGTATACTCCGCACATATGCATATTCCACCCAGCCAGAATCAGAACATTTTCAATATATTAACTTTGAATCAATAAAGATATAAAAATAATAAAATAGGGAAAATCATTGAATACAATATCACATCAGTTCAGAAATACATTTATTTTATCTACGAAATGCAGCAAAAAAAAAGGCAAATGCTTATCCATAACCACTGATTATGAATCCTATCAGCCAGGACAAACAGGCAGCAACTTTTTTCCATGTTCAGTGTTAAATATTGTAGATAAAATACATAAACAAGAAAAACCAGCAGCATTAAATTACAAATCAAAAACAGTTAGTCAATGCACACGGCAAAGATAGACAAGTTAAGTTATTTTCTTAAAAGGCAATTGCCAAATTAAGTAGGTATTCAGAAATATAAGAAGGCAAAGATATTATACTGCGCTAGTGATGTCGTAGACAATGATAGCTGCAGCAGCACCTCTGTAATACATGGGAGCCAAGCTATGGTACCTCTCTTGTCCTGCCGTATCCCAAATCTCAAATTTCACCGTTGCATCATTTACTGCCAATGTCTGAGAAAAAAATGCCGCCCCTATTGTTGATTCCTGCACCACAAAAGACCATATAAACTCATCAAAAAAATATACATTATTTTCTTATGTTTAAGGCTCATCATCAAGCACAAAATAACAGTGCTCACGAGTCAGAACCCAGATGCATTCATTCACATAATTACATGTACCCGGCGTCGTTAAAATGTACTCCCTCCTCTGTCTCAGATTAAAATGTCACATTTAAACTTTTTCTGTCTCAAAATAGTTGTCACTTTAGAATACCAATGCAACATTTGTTATTTTTTTCTCATTTCTCAAAATGATTGTCCCTTAACTACTCCACTAACTACAACTAATAAGAGTGTTTTTGTAAATGATACTATTTTTACCATTCAAATCAATTTAACTAATCACTTCCTTAAAAACCGTGTACAACCCAAATATAACTAATCATTTCTTACAACTTACACTCACTAGTGATCACTCGTCAGCTGTGAAGCACTTACACATACATGGACACTAGACACAACACTAACACGTAAACACCAACAATAATTTAAGAATATAGAAGTGATCTAATGTAGCAACATGCATCTTGCCATGTTAGACACTAAAGATACCTTCATTCCAAAGTGTATTAACTACTCCATAACTTTCACAATCATTTTAAAATATACTTAATCGTAGGGAACTTGTTAGGAAAATAAAAAAGGTTTAGGCCACTTGTTAAGAAAATAAAAAAGGAAATAAAAGTATTGTGTGGAAAAGATCAAAATTTAAAATTTCAAGGAGTTGAATGAATTTCCCTTGTCGTATTTATTGAGAAATACCCAATTCCTATTTGATTAATCTCATAGCCGAATCAGCATAAATTAGCTCAATTCACCACATGCCTATGTAACAACCCCAATAATAACTCTAAGTAGAAAAACAAGAAGACTCTTCGAACTTGAAGAATTTCCCAATCAAATCTCAGAAATCAACATAATAATAATTATAAAAATAAAAATAAAAAATGTTTTATAAAATAACCTGAAATTCGAGAAATTGACCCTTAACAAAGCGCAAAACGAGGCTAGATTTTCCGGCACCCATATCCCCAAGGAGAACCTGAAGAAAACAAAAATAAAAGTTGGAGGTTATAATCGGAATAGAGAAAAAAGGAAATTGAGAAAGTAAAACACACCAATTTTGCATTAAGATTGTTGTGTCCGATCGTAGCCATTAGAAGAGAATTGGATCGATCGGAAGCGAAGAGAGAAACAAGAACCCAAAACACGAAAGTTTACAGCTTTGATCTTAGCGGATACGAAGACTTTAGGATTGAATTTGATTCTATTGCTTTGCGGTTAGTTTCCTGGCTAGCGTCTGTGTCGAAACGATTTCGTTTTATTTGTTTTTAGTGTTGTTTATGTCTTCTCTTGTTTTTTATTTTCCTTATGCTTTCATTTTTTGCTTTTGTATTGGTGTCTTGACTTTCACTTATAAATCGCAAAATTGTTTTTGCTTAAGAAGTTGGACAAGTCAAGTAATGAGTACTTTAGAACACCATATTTGATCAAAATAATATTTCTCCACTGGATTACATAGGATAAATATTTTCAATTAGAGAAATAAATAAACACAAACTAATGTAAAATTATATTAGTTAGATAAACAATTAAATATTATCAAAAGCAAGTTGTATCTCGCAAAGTTATTTTATAAGGTAATAATATAAAAATGGATGTCGTTTTTAGAAATGGGATATCTTGTTGCAACTCAATATAATAGAGTTGTAATTGAGTTGACGAAATTTTAAGATGGAGTTTCTAAAAACTTTCTACCACTACGAGGTGGTCCATAATCAAATCCAACTTCACATATTTTGTGCATTAGATGAGTCAATCAAAATCATTTTGTTCATGTATACTTGAAATAGGTTGTCTATACCTATAACATCTATAGATGGAGAATGCAACACAAACCAAAATTATGGGAGGATCCAATTGTGCAAAAAATGTCTTTGTTTGATGAACTCATGTAACATCACTATAAAAGTGGTTAATATATCATATTATTGTCCTTACGTCACACTCACAAATAGCAACACATAAGGTACTATTCATTTTGATTAGATGTGTGTTACGAATAATACTAACGTAAGATCCATGTTCACATTTAAGAATGTTTACAAAAGCAAATGAACGGTCAAGGTTTATGCTATGTGTTTCCCAAGTAAATGTTCTCTAAGTAAGGGAAACTCGTCAACGATCGTTGTCACCAATTTAATAGATTTGTGATTTAGTTAATAAAAGTTGTTATTTTTAATTTAAATTATGCAATGACATAATTGTGTTATGTTATGTTATCTTATTTATGTTTATATAATTTTTTTATTATGTTATTTATGTAATTTTTAACTTAAATTATTTTTACTAGCAACTCAGACACAAACAATTTTTATTCTAGAAAACACAAATATAAGCATTTGACCAGAATATCAAATTAATCAAAATTAAAATCATATACATTTAATTAAAATATTAAAATAATATACATCAAAATCAAATATAATACTCCCAAATACATAAAAATTATTGTATTTTATTTTTAATGTTACTTTGTATCTTCCTACGATATAAAAATACATCATGTATCTGACAAATGATTTGTTGAACACGTTTGCATGCATGAGTTCCCTCCTCCATCGTCTCATGTGCTTCAAGAGCAAGATCTCTAACCATTATGTAAATCTACAACATGTCAGCTACATCATACGCAGACTCTTATTGCATGATGACCTACAAATTTATAGGTCTCAAAGGATTCCCTTCTGAAAAATATTATATGAAATGATGAAAAACATTCTAAAATTAAGTTATATATCCAACTACGATTTTTCAACTCTTGTCCACTAGATGCAACCTAAATTTAGATATGCATGATCGACCTCCTACATACTCATGGTAGGAGGAACATATATCTCTGGATATATGGATCTATCCATACTAGGCAAGTGATGACCCTTCACCCTAAATCCACATCTAATCCAACTAGAGTAACCATATATTTCCTCCAACAGACGAGTCAGACAGTGGTCGTCATAGGAAAAAAAAAAACCAATAATCTTATATCTCTAATTGATCTGGTGTATTTTTGTATGTCTCTCTCAGTGGATGACCTCGATGTAGAACAAACAAGCATGCATGTGAAAGGGATTTGTCATACCATATGATAGAAAAATGTTGCATGCATGATTCACGCCTAAAGTAAAAAAAAAAAATAGACTAAAAATTAATTATAAATAGTATTCCAATAAAATCAAGTAGTATTATAAAAAAAAATATCCAATTAAATTAACTCATAATTATAAATAATCCATTAATCATAAACTCTTAACTACCTAGAGGAGGGATAAGTAACTAGTTAACAGTTTTGTATTAGTCTTGCTAGCATCCCCTAGCTAATTGTACAAAGAGCAACACTACACCATGCATACTCTCGAACACTACACAAGTCTCTGAAGTACCGAACATACATAACATCGATGTGTGTTGCACTTTTATCACTGAATATAATAGTACTCGTCGGATAGAGAAAATATCATCTTATGGTGTTAAGTTGATGATATTCCATCATGTCGTCATCATCACCAAACTGAACTAATTTGTTCAAATCAATCAAAAATTGCATCTCAAGGGTTGAAAATCAGACATGAGGTCATTTGTTATTTAAACCTCTATCAGCATATTATCTAAGTTGAACCCAGGATTGTTATGCAGTCACTCAACCTTCATCTTCCACTAGCGATGTATATGTAAAAGGTGTTCAGTAATGGGAAAATGCAGAAGACATGACACATCATCTAGAGTCGCTTTCATCTCACCAATAGAAAAATGAAAAGTGCTAGTCTTCCTGTGCAACATCTCAACAAATGTGGAGAACAAGTTGGCGTCTATTAACTTGCAACTTTTGTATCCAATATAAGATAAATTGGAGGCTTTGATTGGATTCTAAAACCAAATCATAATTGAAGCTGAAATCATTAGCTAACATATCTTTCTATTATTGTTGACACATTTAAGAAGAATACGTACCTAAAAAGATCAATTGTTAGTCTTTTGATGATTAAATAAATAAATAATTCATAATTAAATAAATTTAGAATCAAAATTTACATCTTCAACTTATATGTGGGCCGCCACGTGGTCAACAGATCCCCTAGAAACCCATGAACATGTGGTGGCAACGGCGGTGGTGATTATAGTGATTCCTAAATTGGTGCATGTGTTATAGTGGCAGCGACGGTGGTGCTGACAGCTCGTCCTATACATCTTCAACATCAACATAAATTTAAACAACGTCATTTCCCATCTTTGAATGCAACAATCAACACTTTGTCACATTTCAACGTTTTGACTATATCAAATTTGAACAACATAAAGTACTTTAAACTAAAACAACAATAAAATAAACTAAGATTTAAATATGTCTTTGGTTCATGCAAATATACCACTTTTTTATTTTAATTCTTGTAAGTTTTTTGTTTCAATTTAGTCACCGTAAAATCAAAGACAATTGATTTCAATCCCTAAGGTCAAATCAAAAGTTAAAAAAAAAAAAAAAAAAGCTAGCAAGCCGTCGTGGCACAAAACAATATGAGTTTTCCAAAAATTCTTAAACCCCACTTTTAATTGCTATTCGTACTTTATTTTATAAAATAAAACTAATTATTAAATAATAATAATTTTTTATAAAAGATGATATATTGATGTGTATTTATAGGGTCACGTATTCCAACGCTTTTTTTTTTTTGTGATGTTGATTTGATGTTAGGGAATAAAGTCGGTTGTCTCTAATTTTACGGAGATTAAATTCAAACAAAAAAAATTATACTGACTAAAATAAAAAAGTGGTATGTTTGCATGGATTAAAAATATATTTAATCATAAATTAATTATATATCACTATAAACTTATTACAAATCAAAAACATTTTGTCAAACATTTGACATACAACAATTTATTCAACATTTTGTCATATTTCAACAACAACAATGAATTGACATAACAACAACAAAATCACTATTGATCACTAACTTAAATTACTTTAAATTACCACAACAACATAAACTAATTATATCTCTTTATAAATCAAAAGTATTTTGTCAAACACTTAGAATACAACAACTATAACAACTTATTCAATATTTGTCATTTTTCAACAACGACAGTGAATTAACATAACAACAACAAAATCACTATTGGTCGTTAACATAAACTACAACAATATAAACTAATTATATTTCACCACAAACTCATTACAAATTAAAAATATTTTATCAAATATTTGACATGCAACAACTATAACAACTTAAAAAACATAAATTTAATTGTAACAACAACTAATTGGCATAACAATAACATGAACATTGATCCATAACCACATATTAAAATTGCAACAACAATTATAAACTAATTATATATCAATACAAACTTTCATAAATAAAACACATAAGCATAAACACTACAATAAAAAATATAAATAAATAAAAAATAAAAAGCTTACCTTAGAATGGTTAAAAGTTGATGAATGAAAAGGTGATTTTTAGTGTGAATTTGAAATAAATAAAAAAAATGAAATTGAGTTGAATTTGAGATAAATAAAAGTTTAGAATTTTCTGTTTGAAAAACAAAATAAATGAAAAAAAGATCCTTACCGGTTACAAGGATCGGTATTTTAAGTTACTAGATGCATGAATTCAATTAATTACCGAATCGGATCCTGCAATTCAAGTAAGAGGTATTTTTAGTTTTTTTGGGGGTCTGTTAGACACATAAGCAATTTTCCAAGATTTATTTACCATTGATTTTTGAAGTCCCATAAGATCTTATAGTATTTCATTTCCACTAAATCTTTGCCCATTTTCCTCCCCTCCACACCCATGGTAACCCCTATTTAAGGTTTAACAGCATTGAAATAAAAAACTGGTCGGTGAGTACTATTCATTTAAAAGAAACTCACCTTACTATATGCACACTTTTAAAAAAATATTTCAAAAGACAAATTTTGTTTGTCTAATATGGGCAAATAAAATAATTTTGTATTATGTACAAGTTTATTTCTACCTTTGAATCGATAATTCGCATCATATCTCATTAAATTTAATTATGAGACTTATTAATTCAATATAAAAACAAACTTGTGCAAAATACATTTTTCGCCCATAGAATAAAATAGATACGTCATCTGCCGATCTAAACTTTCAATTTTTTTGTTTTGATAAATAGACAGACTTTCAATAATTTTGTAGTTTATCTTCAAGGCGACGCATTAATTTAGATAGGATGTAAACACGTCTTCTACTGTTTTTCCCCTTTTAGAATCAATTTTTGTGGAAATATATTACCTTAGTTTATTCTCAAAATTTATTATTTTTCGATATCATTTTCAAGTATATATTTTATAATCATATGAATATCACTTTTTAGTACCTAACTTAAATCAACTTGATACGAGGACTCAAAATTCATGTAACGGCCTAAAGAATAAAAAAAATGACATGTCTTGAGAAAAAGTAGATGCCAAGGTGATCCTGTGTTAAGGACTCAAAAATAAGAAATAGATAACTACTCAAAATAGTTGTTGATTATTACATTCAAATGGCCAACAATTTGCATTTGCCATTGTGATATGCAAAACTCAAATAAAAGCTTTCATTTTGAAAAGCAAATGAAAAAAAAAAAAATCATATTCTGGAGATCTGAAGAGGTATAGTAGTTCCTAGTGTTTCATGCCTAACAGAAACTTGGGCCAGGCTTTCTAAATTGCCTTGTTTTTCCCAAAGATATCTTTGACAATTTTCGGCAGCCATAACCCCGGCAGAGTAAGCTCCATGTACAGATCCCTGGTTGTCTAAGCTCATGGCTTCCCCACCAAAGAATAGATTACCTAAAGGTGCACGAAGCTTGTCATACACATCCATTGATTTTCCAACCAAATCGTAAGAGTAACAACCAAGAGAGTTTGGATCTGTTCCCCAATGTGACACAAGATACTGAACCTGCATTAATCAAACAAAACAAAATGTCAAGCAGGCAGTTGAATGTGTAAACTTCAAAAAAAAAATAGGCAACATGAGAACAAAACAGAAAACAGATGCACTACGGTAAAAAAATCTACCACATTCAGACAGTCAGCAGCTCGGCACCTTTTAATATTTGAGATGATGGCTCACATTTTAAAAGCATTTTTGATAAAGGCTCGACTTAGTGAGGTCAAAATTAGAGACTACCGATCAAAATCTAATGATACCGAACTGCCAATTGTGTGAATGTAAGGAAACTGACTATGGAGTTGGAAAACATAAAAGTTAACTTACTGGCTCAGAAGCATCAGGAAACATCTTCTTAAGCTGTAACATCACAAAATTTGCAGCTGACTCGTCGGATAGCTTCTCGAGGTCATAAGCGAACCTGCCAGCTGCCATATAAACAAGAACTGGGTGGCCTGTTGCTTTATGAAGATTGAGAAAGTAGCCACAGGAGTAAGAGGTAGGAGCGACGACCCCCATAAGTTCTACGTCTGGCCAAAACACTTTGTCAAATCTTAGTGCAATTTTATTTTCATTGCCTACACCAAGATCTGAAATTGCAGAAACTTTCCAATCAGGAAGTCTTGGGTCAAACTCAATTAAATTGGCTTTCAGGATTCCAATAGGAACAGTTATGATAGCAGCATCGGCAACAAAGTTCCTTCCATCCTCCACAGTAACCATTACCTTATTGTAGCCACTGGATATCTTGGTCACCCTACACAGTGAGATATTACAAAAGGATCACAATCTTGCACCCTAACCCCCTAAGTACCTAACTCACCATAAAGAGGGGATAAAGGAAAACACATATCTTCAATCAACCAAATAAATGTTTCAAATCGATCAAGTCACCTAAACCTAAGCCAGAGAGATGTCTATCGATATCTTTAAAATACCTGTTCCTTTTTAGTGTTGTTTTAAAATAAAACTTTTCTTCCTATTTAACTGTATTTTTAAAAGATGAAGACAACGTCGATAGTTATTTTGTCATTGTACATTTATCTTTATCCAATTAATTAACATGAAGTGCTTATTAGATATTACTCTCTCGTCTTCAAACATGGCATCAATATATTTTCTTCTTTCTTTCTCTATTTATTTCAGATTCTGTCGTAAATCATGAGAAAAAAACCTAGTTAAATCATGAATATTATTTTGCAGTCATACCTGTGGTTCAGGCGTATATCTATATCTTTTGCAAGAGCATTTATAACAGGATTATATCCTTGCACCATGAGTCCGTGACCACCAGAGAGGACATGTTCCTATAATTAGGAACCACAACAATGTAAGCAATACTTCAGAGACTAATCCATCGTTTATTCATTTATATCAACAATAATCTAAACGAATGATAAGTTTGCACATTAAGATTTACGAATGAAATCATTGATAAAATGCAGAAGAACAGTTTATCTAACTTTAGAGACCAGAGGATATTTTATATACTTCAACTAATACAATGGCACTTGCCTGATCCCAGGTTTGGAGTGAAATCATATCTGCATCAGCAGCAAACCAGGCTTCCATTCTGCATATGTACCATTGCAGCACTTCATGGGCAAGTCCTTGTTGCCTGCAGTTTAACTTTGTTAATTACACTGATAGATTGGAACATCAAGTCTCAATGCTTGTACATTATATTTCTCTTCTTAATCGGATACCTTAGTTGTGGATGCCTATCTAGTACAATTGAAATCGCTTCGGAAACTGAAATGTCCTCAGGATGCTCATCCCTCACTTTACCCGTCTGCAATTATGAGAAGCTTATTAAACTCAACATTAAAATAAGAATATTAATAAGTAGGTTGATGATTGAAAAACACCACTGGCCATTTGCTGCACTGTGCCAACATCTTACCTAGCTCTTAAACTGTGAATCGTAAATTGCATCAAATCATAAGATTCAGAATAAAATAGTTGAAATATATCATTTAATTGATAATGATGTAAAGTGCTTGATCTAATCATGTAATAATTTAAAATTTAATATATAGGAATTGACAAAACATTTGAACCATGAGTGTAACAGAATAAAATCTGAGATCTATTTCATAATTCAATATGAAAACAGAGTAAAGACACAGTCAAACAAGTTTGTACTGCAAGTAATTCTATGAAGCCCGTATATGAGCAAGTGATTGAGTGGTATATAAAGCAATAAATAATTAAGTGTATCTTTAATAGTGTCCCTTTTGTTTTTTATTCCATTTGATAATTAATCTTATTTGCCTTTTCAATATCTTTGATGATAATTGGTTAGAGAAAAGTACAAAAGAAAAGAAAACTACAAAACATTGAATCGTATAATTCATACATTGTAATACAAATAGCACTATTCATACATAAATAACACTAACAAATCAAAGCCAATGGTGATCATCATATGATATTTAATAATGGGTTTATTGATTAGTATCAAGCCAAGTGATTCTAGTAGTGAATTATAAAAATTCTAATAAGTATGCATCTTTACCTCTTGCAGAATACTCTTGAAGGTTTCTCCAACTTCAATGACAGTCTGTTGTGGAACTTGTTTGCCATCAATGCTAAACAGCATACAACTGAAACACAAAATGCTTTAACTATAAAAAACTACTAGTGGAATTGCAAAAGATTAAGTAATTTTACTGTTTTAAACATAACAGTAAATCATAAACATGTCAGTGGAAATATTATTACTCCATTTAAAATATTGGATTATAAACCTTCAAATGCAACAGTGGTAATGGAATTGCAGAAACATGATGGACTATTACCTTTCCAAATCATGGTCATATAAAACAGAGTTGTCACCACTAGTACGATATAATGTAAGCCCCAGACCACATATCAATGGAGCCAAAGGATTCTCATTACAAACTCCATGTAACCTGGAAAGTAATCAACAAAGAAATAGTCACATTAGAATCTCATCAATTTCTTACTCATTCCACTAACTCCAAAGTTCATGAATACAGTGTACAAGTTCTGCTCATCTCATCTATGTGTGCAATAAATACAAATTCGCTAGAGCAAATTGTTTACCATGAGGCTCCCATGTCAACGGGACAACCAAATGAGTAGTCAGTATGTATGCGACCACCAAGCCTATCTCGTGACTCCAATAGGGTGACCTGATCAAATGATGAAAATAAATCACGGAAAGCAAGAGAAAGTATTTCCTCTGACATAATGTCAGAAAACAGACAGACTAAATAAAGAAGGCTGATCATAATCATATGACACCTTAAAAGATGCATCATGGAGAATACGTGCTGCTGCAACCCCTGATATTCCGGCACCAATAACTATAACTGAGGGAAGTGGCCTTTGTTGGCTCTCAATGCGGGATGTAATAGTGCCTGACCATTATACACAAAAATCAGAAGGGGAACAATTCCAAGACACAACGAGAGACAAACCATATAACGAAAAATCTCTCTCTTGTTTTCAATACAAGGGCGTAGCATAGGGAATAAATAAACACTAGTATCAGTTAAAAAAAAAAAAACTGAACACTAATAGAACAAGATACAAGATCCTGAAAAGAGTCATCAGTTGCAAGTCTAGTAAAAATTTCCATCGCATTATACTGTAACATGAAGAAAAAAAAAACTTAAATATATTTGTAGTATGCCCTCAACATAAGAATCAACTGAATTCCAAAACAATTATTTATTTTCCAGTGCTCCCATATCATTTGATACAAATTAAGAACAGAAACAGAAGGTGTAACATGACCACGTGAAAAGTTTATTTTTCATTGCTTTGACTAAAAAAAACAAAAAAAAAATAACAGACTGGCAGTTGGTACAGAATTATTTCTTTTCCAATGAAAATTTTACTAATTGCTTACAACAAACATTGCCATCCAGATTCCAGATCACTATGGAACAACTGCAATAATATTTACACACACATTTACCTTGTGCAGTCTATTGAATTAATATACTAGTATTAGTACAACAATTAAAACGTTAGAAACTGGCTCAATTAATTATAAACGGATCATTTACTTATGCAGTAAATAACCAACATTGTACCACAATTAAAACACCTCAATTATTTCAAAACCATTAAGAACCGTGTCTCAAATAAATATTAATTAACGCCTGTTCTGCAATCACATACTAGTATGTACCACAATCATTACTAATAAGAAAAACCATCACTTAAACACAGCATGAGAGTCATATCAACACATAAAACAGAAACAAACAAAAAACAAGCAAATTCCTAATCATAAATCAACAAAATCAGAAAAGAAAAAAAAAAAACACTTTTTTTATAAATAAACTTTTAACAAAACGTGAAACAAGAGTCTGCAAATAAAGCTAATAAACAAAAAAATGACAAAAGAAACACAATTTTGTAATATTAATTAAAAAGGGGAAGGGGAAAACTAACCATCGAGGTAATTGTTGGAGAAAAATAGTTTAGGGTCCATCAAAGAGGAGGGCAAAGTTGGGGACTTGATGAGAAGGATGAATGCGAGAGAATTGAATTGAATTGAATTTGAATGAATGAATGAATGAATAGAGAGAGAGAGAGAGAGAGTTGAAGAGATCAGAAAGGATATTGGTGTATAGGAATTGGGAAATTAGAGACTAATTGGAATGAATTGCAAAAGATTAATAGAAGGATGCCGGCAATGAAGCGGCTAAGGTAAGAAGAGAAACTCAGTTTATCAAACAATATCATAAGGTAAAGTTAGGTATATTGATGAAATCAAATGAAAAAGTGAAGTGTGTCCACCCAAGATCGCCGAAGATTCGACGATTTCTGCATGTGATGTGGTGGAGGTGGTGGATACACAACAAACACAATTATGAGATTATCTCTCTTATTATCTATATGTGTTTCTCTCTCTCTCTCTCTACCGCCTCTTTTGATTTGAGGTGAAAATATGAACGCAAATAATGATGAAATGAGCATCGCTCAATATTTACATAGCACTCCATTTATACTCCACGGACCTTATTTCATTTTTAACTTTTAAATCAAAATATCTGATTCGGATGTGATTTGCTTGCTGCCACCAATTTTGCCTATTCATTGCATTTATTAAGTCCGTCATGGTCACATTAAAATCGGGTGGTTTCAATTTTATTAGAGATAAAAAATAAATATTGACAATATATATATTACTGTGACTTGTCAGATATTTTTAACTAATATTATTAAAATACAAAATTTTAATATAAAATAGCATATAAATATAATAATATAAAAAATAATATTTTATATTTCATAAAATATTTATATTCTAACAATATTATGGATATTTTCTCAGTCAAATTAAAATTTAAAGATTATTAAGTTTAATTTTTTTATAAATAAAATATTAATATAAAATTAAAATTATTTTATTTCAATCCAACTATCACTATATACTAAATATGTGAATATATACATTGTTGACTGCAACATTATTGTGCTATTCTTCCGAGGATAGAACCAAATTCTTAACGGACTTATATAATAATATAATTTTTTA